>CABHPH010018057.1:0-12223 GCA_902168325.1 Peromyscus nudipes | reverse complement strand
GACAGAGACAGAGACAGAGAGAGAGAATATAAATAAATGTAATAAAGAAATATTTGAAATAATGGATACCAGATGGAGTGATAATATATTACTGACTTATATGCATATCTGACACCAAAATGCTGCACATGAAGCATGCATTTCTACTTCTAAATTATACCTCAAAAGAGATGTGGTAGAAAATCATTGTAATGGATTGTCTGACATGAGTTCCCTTCTATTCTTCTATTTCCAAAAGTTACCTCTGTTTTCAAAGTCTCCATAAATAACTGCCCAATCCATATGTGTGTTATCTCCTAATATTAAATCCCCCACTGTGTTACCTTAGCCCTTTGAAAACAATTACATATGAAGTATAGAATTTCAGGAAATTTCTAGAGAAAAGAACCTAGCAATATTTGAGTAGCAATTATGGTATGTAGCATCTTTTGACACTGTTCGAATCATAGACTATACAGAATGCTTGGTTTACAATGTCATTTGGCTCCACCTCACTCTTTACAGATGGAAAGTCTGACATTTTGGTGAACTGGAAACTTTCTCTTATACCATCAGCTGTCTCACTGTAGTGCTTAAATACAAGCAACGGAGTTTGTAACTACGTTTACATGACATAAGCAGACAGCTCAGGGGCTGGCAGTGTTTGCCTTTGCATGGTACTCAGATGAGTTTAAATAGTGGTTCTATTCCTCCCTGGCTGTGTGATGGATAAATTGCTTAACTTCCCTCAATCACAATTTCTCCACCTGTGTTTTGGACATGATAATGTTATACTGGCTCATGGAAAATGAAATAAAAATATAAAGTTAAAAAAAGAGATGTGTTAGAAGTCAACTAAATCCCAAAGTGCTGGGGTATTAAAGTGATTGTTACAGTTTTCATCAAATTTTAATCAATATTCTGCCCATTTACTTCTATGATTCTTTCCTCACTACATGCCCATCCTCTGTACAATGAACAGAAACTTCTATCAGATCAGAACATTTGTCTGTCTGTCCTGTTTTTCTGTCTCCATCACATTAATACAACAGTAAAGGGTGATTCTGTATTAATGAGTATTATTAGGGAACACTATGCCATTATTTCAGTGACTTGTAAAAAAAGCAGAATAATGTGAGTTGTCATAAAACCTGCTTCACGCCTCTTTGCCTACAGCAACACATCCCCAAACATTGCTGACCCATCTTTTCACCTGTTTTGAAGACTTTCCAGTTTTGAATCTGGGATGCTAGTACACCGAACCTCGATGTCGTATCCACAGGACTGAACAAATCCGATTGATGCACTTCCTTCTGCAATGGCAGCGTTGACACCTGTGTTAGCCTTTAGTTTCCAGGATAGAGTATGTTTCAGGGGGATGGGAGATGACACTTCAGGCTCTGAAGAGAAAAGGGAACAGAAGTTTAGCCAAGAATTCACTGTGGAACACCTCCTCTGGAGAATGGAAAATACAAGGTCATTTCCCCTCCTCAATTAAACCTTAGTCAAGCAGCTAGCTAATAATTATATGTATAATATATAATAATAATTAATATCTGAAATATAAATTACTACAGAGGGCAAATTCCAGAAACAATGAGAACATAGTCTTAATCCTAAAAAAGAATAGCATCATGTGTGCAGTGTCTAGGAGTCCCCTGAGATCATCTTTTCAAGAACAAAATGCAGCCATGGAGAAGATAGCTGAAAAAGAATACCTAGGACCAGCAGACAGATTGACCTCAGTCTGGATCCTAGTTCTACCAGTTTGAACTGTGTGACTTTGAACAAGTTGTTTTAGGAACCTCAATTACTTTTTTGTAATGTGGTTATCATATCTCCATCTAAAGAGGTTCTTGGAAGCATTATATGACCAAATGCCAGGAAGGGCCCAGAAAATGAGTGGATTCCTAAAGGACCTTCCTTGTCCTTTGCCTTTAAGCAGGATGGCTCATTAGCTACCTTGTCTGCACACCTCATAGGTTCTGGAAAGCTGCACCCCTGAAAATACTTTTACACTTCTCTGCCCCTTGGCTGACCATACCTGGGACTGGACAATTTGGCTCTAAGATCTGCAGAAGGGAATATCCAACTAGAGTATCTTCAGATTTCCAAAACTGTGACTGAGGATTCTTCTGCAGTATCTCAAACTGGCGGAACTTCATCGCATCTGACAGACATTTGACAGGCTTCAGATCTTTTCCTTGAAGCTTTTTGACCACATCCTTGCAAACCCAGTCAAATAAGTGGGGCATGTTGCTAGTATCAGACAGAAGGAAGTGCAAAGTTTAGTTGAGAAGAGAAAGAGTGTAGTTGATTCACAGTGATTCCTGGTATTTTTCATAAACCACCCAAGTGTGAGAGAACCCCCAAGTCAGCACACAGCAGATATATACACATCCAAGTTATCCTTGAACTATTCCAAATAGCCAAAATATAGACTCAGCTTAGATGTTCATCAAAAGATAAATGAAGGCAGAAGCTGGAGGGATGGCTTATAGGTTAACAGCACTGTCTATTCTTCCAGAGGGCCCAGGTTCAATTCCCAGCATTTATATAGCAGCTCACAATCATCTGTAATCTCAATTTCAGGGGATCCTATGCCTTCCTCTGACTTCCTCAGGCACCAGGCATATATGTAGTGTAAATCTATGCATGCAAAACATCCATATACATTAAAATAATTAATTAATTTTTAAAAAGATTAATAGAGAAAGAAAATGTGGTATACATGCATGGTTAAGTTTTATTCAGCCACAAACCGTGAAATTACACCATGTACTGAATGGAATTCAGGACCATCATCCCAAATGAAATAGACTAAGCACAGAGATACAGGTATTGTATGCCTCTCTCGTACACACATACTACATTTTATGTATATAAATATACACAAATATATACAAGTATTATATATACATAAATATATGCACATAAAATATATATGTATAAAGTATGAGATGAAAAAGGAAAAATTTTCAGTGAGATGGGGCTGGGGAGATAAGCCAGGAGAACTAGAAAACTTAATGGGGCAAACATGAACAAAGCATATACTGTGCAAGGCTACTACAATGAAACCATTATTTCATTCTAATTTAAAATAATAATAAATACCAAAAGAAATAAATGTGCCAATGACTTGGATAATACCATCAGTTCCTTGCCTAGTGGATTAGAATTCTTCCCTGGCATGAATAAGGACCTGGGTTCAAGACCCAGTACTATCAAAAAGAAATACAAACAACCAAATAGACAATGAAAATACAATGTCACCAATTACCATAAAAATGTTAACCAAAATCACAATGAGATACTGTATCTGTCAGGATGCTATTACCAAAAAGTATAAAGGCAATAACTGTCAGTATTAAGGTTTAAAAAAATGGAACCCTGTACACAGTGGGAATGTAAAATATTATCTTCTCTGTCAGAATATGCCAACGAGTTGACTGGATATATCGGTGGAGAAGTGTGGATTGTAGAGACCATGAAGAAGGAAGAACAGAGTCAAGAGGACTGCCAGTCAATGCTGTAAAGTGCCTGAGTTTATTTCACAGCCAGCTTATATGTAACCTTTAAGGACAGAAGTGGAACAATGCACAGCACAGACATTCAACCACTATCTATCTTGTCCTTGAGTCAAGGAGCAGGCAGTTTCATTTTCCATCATGATGTAACTCTGATGTGCATCAGAAGCCTGCATATAGCTAGATAGTATGTTCCTTCCCATGGGCTAATCAGGACTTTCTTACAACCCTGGTGCAAGCATTGCAAGTCAACTCTGTTGACTCAGAATAGACTTCACATTCAAACTGGGAAACTGAGTCACCTGTGGGCTCCCACACTCCTCTAAAGAAATAAACAAGATTTCCCAAAAATTTAATAGGATTGAAAACCAGGTGTAATCCCAGCATTCAAGGAGCAAGAATCTCTGTGAGTTCACGGCCAGGACTACACAGAGAAACCTTGTCTTGAAAAGCCAAAAAAATAAAAAAATAAAAATAAGATTGAAAACAACACAGTAACACACTCATGTTCATTGCAGTACTAGTCACAAAGACCAAAACATAGAAACACTCTAAATGTCCATCAACAGGATTAGGAAAATGTGACATCTTACTGTGAACAGCCTTAAAGGAAAGGAAAGTTCACAAAATGCAATAATTTGATGACTCTTAAGGACACTGAAGTATATGTCATTCAAGGGTAAACAACCATGGATCTATTTATAAGAATTATCTCAAATTCTCCAAGACCCAGAGAGTGCAAGGATGCTATCTACCACAGGACAGAGGAAGGAAATATTGTTAGTCAATCAGCTTAACGTTTCATTTGTGCAAGATGAAGAAACTGCAGGTCTACTAGAAAGGTTTGGACCAATACATTTTTCTATATTTTCAAACCTGTTGAAGGCAGAGTTTATGTTACGTATTTTCCCACGATACATTAATTATTATAGAATATATTGTCAATGCATACAATAATAACTCCTGTGGAGGCCCACAAAAGTTTTCTAGTGAGATCTGAGCTTGCTTTACCCAGCAGGGCTGCAATAGAGGATTGCTTGACCATGTGCATTGTCACTAGGTGATTGGAAAGGTCAACACTTGCCTGAGCTAGTGGGAGATCTTTTGCACCACCCCTTGGCATTCCTATAAATATCCCTTTAGAAGAGACAGAAGGGGCTGGTGGATAATGATCCAGGCCCTCCTGAGGCTATCCTGTGTTTCTATCTGTTTCTCTCCCCTCTATCCTTCTATCTAATATCTCTTATCCTCTCTCCTCGAGTACCCTGTTGTAAATGTGGGAGCTGGTCTCCCACAAGTGGTGCCCAAACAGAGACCAGGGACTTGGCAAAAGGAGAGAGGGGGCATCATGAGGGTAAAGGGGCCCACAAAGGTTTCCTAGTAATATCTGAGCTTGCTTTACCCAGTAGGGCTGCATTAGAGGATTGCTTGACCATGTGCATGGTCACTAGGTGATTGAAATGGTCTGCACTTGATTGAGCTAGGGGGAGGTCTTTTGCTCCACCCCTTGGCATTCCTATAAATATCCCTTTAGAGGAGACAGAAGGGGCCAGTGGATATTGATCCAGGCCCTCCCAAGACTATCCTGTGTTTCTATCTGTTTCTCTCCAATCTATCCTTCTATCTAATATCTCTTATCCCTCTCTCCTTAAGAGTACCCTGTCATAAATGTGGGAGCCGATCTCCCACAAACTCTACATTGTTGGGAATTTCTAGGCTGATAATCATAATCTGCAGATGTTCAAGTGTCTTTGCATATGACAACACACTCCTCCCATATCATTTAAATGGTTTCTAGAACACATAAAATGATATTATATTACTAACATTTTTAAGTTGCTATGAGAAAATATCTGATGAAACAACCTAATGCAGGAGAGGTTTATTTTGACACAGGGTTCCAGAAGGCTCAGTCAACAATCGCTTTAGCCCTGTGCATTTTGACTAAACATCATGGTGACAGGAGAACATAGAGGAGATAATAGTTGATTTCTTGGCAGGCAAGAAGCAGAGAGCCATACAAGGGACATATAGTCCCAAGTTCATGTCCCCAGTGTCATATTTCCTCTAGCTAAACCCTCTTAATAAAATTTCCACAGGACTCCCAAAATAGTGACAGTATCAGGAGCCCACACATTCAACATAACCTGGGGGCAGGGGACATTTCACATTCACATGACAGTAAACAAACCACATACACAGTTGTTGCAGAACACTGGCCCATGCAAAACAGAGTCTGAACATGTTCTATTCAGATGCAAGGCTTCTGAATATTTTCTTTTTGAAACATTTCATTTTTATTTAATGTATGTCTGTGTATGTGCCACATATGGGTGCCCATTGAGACCAGAGAAGGGCACAAGATCTTCTAGAATTTGAGTTACAGGTGATTGTGAGCCATCCATTGTGGGTGCTGGGAACTGAACTGGGGTCCTTTGGAAGAGCATCAAATGCTTTTAACTGCTGAGCTGATTCTCCAGCCCCTAAATGTTTTCCTTTTTGACATATGTATGTGTGTCTATGTGGTATATGTACCTATAAGTATGAATGCATGCTTGGATGTATAGAGGCTCACATTTGCATCGAAGTATGTACACATGTGTGCAAATGAAAGTCAGTGGTTGTCATTGAGTGGCTCTGTCAATCATGCTCCATCTTCCATAGTGAGGCATAGTCTTTTGCTGATGCAGGAGCTACCCATTTCAGCTAGTCTGACTGGCCAGCTTGCTCCAGAGATCTCCTATCTATACCTTCTGCATGCTGAAGTTGCAGGTGGGCACATTGCCCACTGGGCTTTACATGGTTTCTGAAGATTAGAAGTCTGACTCTCACACTTGCTTGGCAAGTGCTGTACCTGATAAGCCATCTCCCTAAGCCCTTTTATGAATATGATCAGTCAATAGTCAGCTAAATCCACAGCTGCAGGATCCATGAATCCATAAGACCAACTGTACCACAAATAAGCAGAAGACAACATAATTAAGGCAAATATAACAAGTAGATTTGTGACATGGAAAAATTCTTAAATATAAAAATTCCAACAGCAAAGAGAGTGACTTACATCTGAAGGTGTTCACAGCAAAGTTCAAATAAGAGATATTCGAAGTTTACAACTGGATGATGACTCAAGATTGCTACAGAATCAAATAATAAGAATAAAAGGTTCTATGTAGGTCATGAGAAAGACAGAGGAGTGGAGAGGTTTCTACATTGGGCAACATGATGGAGGTGGTGCTGTTTCCCTGAGAGCCATCACAAAGTAGAGAAAGAAAATAAATTCATACCTGTGGGAGACCTGCTCCCACTTTTTCCCCAGGTACAGTAGAGAGAAATGAAAAATATTTAGATCGAAATACAGAAGGGAGAGAGATAGGTGGAAACATAGGATATCCTCAGTAGGGCCTGGGTCAAAACCCACCAGCCTCTTCTGTCTCTGCTAAAGGGATTTTAAAGGACTGCCAAAGGGTGGAGCAAAAGACCTCCCCCTTGCTAGATCAAACCATACTGCATGGTGCAGCCAAGTGCAGACCCTTCCAAACACCTGGTAACCACACATATGGTCAATCCATCCCCTTATGCAGCCCTGCCTTGTAAAGCAACCTCAGATCTCACTAGGGAACCTCTGTGGACCCCAACACTTACCTCAGCACCTTAATTTTGAGAACCAGGGAAAGATTAAAACAGACAGTCCTACAAACCAGCACTCAACAGTAGAAACTATCATGGAAATAAATGTTTTAGACAAAGATATGTGGGTAGAAATCAAAATCTTGGCTGTAGATACTCGAAATCTTGCATATGTCAACAGGTGTTACAGCACTTTGTAGAAAAGATTAAAAAAGAGTAATATGCTCACATCACTTTCTTTACAGCAAAAAAACAAGATTTCCAATGAAAAAGAACTGAATGTTGGATAATATGACTATAATAAGACAAGAATTGTCCCTGATCATGCACAAGTACACATGTGACCATTTTCAAATATGTCTCCAACACCAAACCTAAACAAAGATGTATCACAGACCCTGCCTTTATCCTACACACTCTTGTAAGCACCCCACTAACTCTCTTAGGGAGAACTTAGGGAAGGAATGTTTCCTTCCCCACAGGTCACATTACATAGGAACCACCCATCAACTCAATTCACAACCAGCCTGAATGACTGTCTCTGACCATACAGCCTTCTCTCCTTACTCACTCCTTCATCCCCATCAATACTTACCAGGTTGAAACAGGTTTTCCTCCTCTAGAAAAAGTGCAATTGAATGCGGCTTCTCTGAATCCTTGGACCTTCTGATTCAAGTACAGTTTGTACAAACTCCAGGACCAAACCAATGTGATTCTCTTCACTGTGTTCCCTTCGTTTTAATAGGTCTCAATCAGTTTTCAATGCAATACTCTGAACATGTAAGCACAGGCATAAACTCTTCTCTCTAGGAACTAAGCTCTGAGCACAGACTAGTGTTTAAATCCACCATCCAAACAACTATAGATCAGCACCAGAGAGCATCTGAAGGTGTACCTGGAAGGCTCTCCTTACTCAGAGAAGGGAGGGTTCTTAGGAAACAGAAAACCAGGTGAACAAGTCTGGTTCAAGATTGTTAGGAAATGAGGTTGGAACTATTCACTCATCATCTGATAAATGTGCTGGTTGTAACATGTGGCTGTAGATCTGCAAGACAAAGGAGTCCAGATGCACCGGCACTGGTAGTTATTTCAAACAGGAAGAGTCCGGATGCACAGGCACTGTGATAGTAACTTCACACAGGAAGAGTCCGGATGCACAGGTACTGTTAGTTACTTCACTCATTGCTATGACCAAATGCCTGACACAAAGTCACTCCATGGAGGAAAGGGTTATTTTCCTAAGGTCAAGTCTAGATCTTTTTGTTTGTTTGTTTTGTTTGTTTGTTTTTTGTTTTTTTTGTTTTTCGAGACAGGGTTTCTCTTTGTAGCTTTGTGCCTTTCCTGGTTCTCACTCTGTAGACCAGGCTGACCTCGAACTCACAGAGATCTGCCTGCCTCTGCCTCCTGAGTGCTGGGATTAAAGGCGTGCATCACCACCGCCTGGCCCAAGTCTGATCTTAACATCACAAATGAGTTAAGGCCGAAATATTAAATCCCTAGAGAAAAACATAGTCAAGTTTACATTTTAACATCTTGAAGCTCACTAGAAATCATAGAATATAATTTTGAGATTCTGGTTTCACTTTGATATAGGAAAGGTTTTAAATATAAATACATTTTAATACCACCAGTGATGAAATGGTAATGACTCTCATACAGATATCAATAGAAACATAAACCACCACAATACTTCTAAGTTAATAGTAGCATGTACCAAAATCACCCCAAACGTTGACATTCTTGAACTTTTAATTCCTCATAGACATGCCTTAAGAAAATAATTCAAAAGTTAACAAATATTCAGGTATAAATACTCATTAGGACTTCATAACACTGGAGAACTTGCTAGGTGTAATGGCACACACCCTTAGTCCCAGCACTTGGAGGCAAAGATAGAGGCAAGAAGAATTCTGTGAGTTTAAGACCAGTGTGATCTACATGGTGAAACCCAGACCAGCCAGGGTTATATAGTGACAGCCTGTCTCAAAGACACACACACCCTCATGAACCCACACACACTGAAGAACTGGGGACCTCAACTGTGAACACTTCAAAGTTGACTTGGCATAAATACTATACCTTTGTAATCTACTTTCTAAAATAAAATATTGTAGGTTTAACGAGACTCAATGAAATCATACATGCTTGTGTTTAACTGTATCTGAAATCCACCTCACTCTCATAAGAAGGAAGAGAGCACCTGGAGAGTGGTGGCACACACCTTTAATCCCAGCACTCGGCAGGCAGAGTCATTGGGATATCTGAGTTCGAGGCCAGCCTGATCTACACACTGAGATCCAGGAGAGGCAACAAAACTAAAAAAAAAACCCCGTCCCAAAAAAACCAAAAAAAAAAAAAAAATGAAAAAGGTTGATCACTTTACTTCAAACTTTCATAGACTCAGTGTCCTGTTGTTGAACCCAGTACAAATAGGTAAAGACCCAAAAGTGAGGGAAATAGAACAGAAGACAAGAGTAATCAACATTCCAACATTGGAGGGTGAATAAACGGCAGGGAGGGTCAGGGACTGGGGTAGGGCTGGGCTGCAGGAGGAACAATAGTGATTGGAAATGTGAACAGATCCCTTAATTCTCACATAGACTCCTCTCCAATTTTATAGCCAAGCAGCTCTCCTTGCCCAACAGGGACAAGGGGTCCCTGGGAATTTGGTGAGAACTGTTCAGCACTTCCTATAAAATTAATGAACTCTTCTTTAATTATTGTTGTACACTTGCACACATATTTATACCTGAATACACTCTGTTGAGTCCATTTTGTTTTGCTGTGTGTGTATATGCTTAGGGCTGACCACTGGGATTAGATAACCCATGAGGGGTTTGTTCCTGTAGAAGACTTTAACTTTTATTGTAGTCAGATTTTTTCTTTGGACCTCCAGCCAGCTCATAAATAAGGACACAGTGGCTTATTAATTATGAAGGCTTGGCCTTAGCTTAGGCTTGTTTTTAACCAGCTCTTATTACTTAAGTTAACCCATTTCTATTAATCTATGTTCTGTCATGCTTCCTCTGTGTCTTCTCTTGTCTCTCTCAAATGCCTAGATTCCTCCTCCTCCTCCCCATCTCTCTCTCTGTCTTGGAAATGCCACTTGTACCTGCTGCCTTGCTGTTGGCTGTTCAACTTTTTATTACACCAATCATAGCAATACACCTTCACCAGTGTACAAATATCCCACAACATTTTATGTAAGATTTAGATGAAACTTAAACGAAACCCAAATAGTTTTAAATGACTCTTGATGGGATGCACATTTTTCCATAAGGCCAGTTTTTATAAACATTTTATAAACATTACGCAAAGCTGAACAACAACACAGGAACTCTATTGATTTAAATACATATTTGTTGGAACTTTGACCTTAGAAATTGTAATAACCTATAGTCATCATATACACAAGTGTCATCTTTCACACACCCTACATAACTCACTTGGATCTTCCAGAACTTCTCAGACTTTCTAGCTTCATCTTTATCTCTTCCTTTCTGGAAATACCCAGCCAGCTCAACTTAGAACAAAGTCTTATCATGAAGAAATCCTACTTTACTAAAAATATATTTATTCTTAAATATTTTTCATATTTTTTCTTCTTAGAGGTCCTTTGTACTTCTTATCAATATCATGGGACTTAATAACATTAACTAATCACAGGTACTAAGCCTCAGTAAGTCAACATCTCTAACCCCTAACCCAAGCACACTAATGCCACCTTACCTGAATCGGCCTCCTTTTTACTTTCTGTGACTTGTCCTGCACCTGGTGGGGTGTATACTTTTCAGCTTGAGCCCTAGCTACTATAATTTTGAATGAGCCTCCAGGTCTAGGCATTTTGGTGTTCAATCATTTTGGCAGCTTGCCAGAATTGGAGATACATGGCTGGGGAAACCCCCTTTTAATCCCAATGGCTACATCATATAAAATAATGTATCAATTAAAAGAATCCTCCATGGAGTTCTGGTTCAGAGCATTTCATAATCTTAACAGTGGACCACAGGTCCTTTGACACATAAAGACACTTTGCATGCATATTAATGAACGCTAGAAAATAGTAATCTTTGTGGAGCACAAAGGAACACATGAACAAAGTGAATGTAATTAGGCAAGG
Organism: Peromyscus nudipes; assembly: GCA_902168325.1. Taxonomy (NCBI): domain Eukaryota; kingdom Metazoa; phylum Chordata; class Mammalia; order Rodentia; family Cricetidae; genus Peromyscus; species Peromyscus nudipes. The sequence goes on along the minus strand of CABHPH010018057.1, from coordinate 970 downwards.
CAGTTTCTCTTTTGTAAAAGGGGTACCTGCCTCAAAACTCATGGGTGTAACACAAATCTTAAAAGATCCTATTAAATAAAAAGCACAGAGCCAGAAATTTGGGTTGAAACCTTTGAGAGATCATGGAAATACTGAAAGCCATGAGCTAACCTCACCTCACCAACTCCACAGATTCCAAGGAGTCCAACTTCCTCTCTACCCAGGCTTATATGCCTAGCTTTTCTGCCCTCTCAATGGCTCTTAGACCAGTTACCTCACTTCCTCTTCCTACACAGTTCTGTCACTGTCTGTCTGTCTGTACAGACCTCCAGGTCTCTATGGTTGGTACTGGGATTAAAGGCTTGTGTCACCACCCTTGGCTCTGTTCTCTAGTGTGGCCTTGAACACACAGAGATCCTGCCTGCTAAGGGATTCGGAGCATGTGCTGCCTGACTTCTTTGTTTTCTTGAAATGGCTGGCCATTTCCCCCAATTCTCCAGGCAAGCTTTATTTATTAATGCAAAATTAAAATATCACTTCATTTCAGCACAAATAAAATATCACCACCCATGGGCAGGGCCTAATTGTTATTCTAATGTAGGTAGGGACTCTATCTTTCCCCACTTGGCTGTGGTCTGACCTCACAGTCTTTCAGAATTGGCTAGTTTAAAAGGAATCCTAGAAAAGGGAAGGGAGAAGGAATCAGCTGCTCCAGGCCACCAAGTTCAGAGAAAGCAATGGGGCTTTCACATAAAGATAAGTTTCACAAGGTGGGGGACTTCAAAAATTTGGATAAAAGTTTCACAAAGAGTGTTTAGTTAGAGTTTCTATTGCTGTGAAGAGACACCATGACCACAGAAACTCTTATAAAGGAAAACATGTAATTGTGAGTAGCTTATAGTTCCAGAGGTTTAGTCATTATGGTGGGAAGCATGGCAGTGTGCAGGCAGACAAGGTGCTTGAGAAGAAGCTGAAATATCTACTTCTTGAT
>CABHPH010018047.1:0-20569 GCA_902168325.1 Peromyscus nudipes | reverse complement strand
TCCCAGTGACCCAGGGTATCCAGTGTAATTACATAGGACTTTGACATTCTTGAGGAGGGTGGCTGTATTTCGATCTCTGACAGTAAGCTTAGCAGCCACAGAAAGGACAGCTACGAGAGGCAGTGCTTTCCCCCCATCTCTGCAAAGGTCTTTTCTGGTTGCTGATTGTCCTGTGAGCACATGCTGCATTTCCTAACCTCTTCCACCCAGTTTCCGTCACTGGTGGTGGTCATGGATTTTCTTTCTGTCTGACTGTGCCTAGCATAGACGATTCTGGCTGCTGCTGAGCACAGCACTGTGGCACAGCTTGCAAACCTATCTGCACTACAGATGAACTCGGAAAGCTCCTTGCCTGTCAAGACCCGTGTGTGGATGGCTTTGACTCCCTGACAAATCTCATAGTATTCCCCTCTTGTAAAGACTATGGTTTGTGATCAGGGCATAGGACACTCCTTGTCTTGCCAATAAAAGAAGATAAAGCCAAATAGTTCTTTCCTAAATATTAAAGATAGCAACATCCAACTTTTCCTCATTTTCCCAATGATTTTTAAACAGCCACGTTGTCCATCTGGTTTTTGAACATCAATTTGTAAAACTGAATGTGTGGAAAATGTAAAGGCATGGTTTCATCTTAGCGGTAGATGGCATAGTCATGTTTCCAGCACCCCCATCCCACCCTTTTCTCTCTCATGATGCTGAATGAACTGCAAATGGAATCTTTGACTTAGGTAACAGCAGAAGTGAGGCCAGAAAGGAGCAGCTATGCTATTTTTTTTCTTTGTATTCTTCATGGAAAAATTTTGTATTTCCCCTCGTTTTGCTGCAATGCTGGCATGGACCTCAAGGCCATGTGCATGCTAAGCAAGCATTCTATAACTGTGCAATAGCCCCTCTTTTTACTTTTAACTTAAAAATATGAATCATCTCTTATAAATGTTTTAATGAAATTATAATTAATATTCTTCTCCACAAGGGAAAAAGAATGAGACTGTCTGGAGTGCCCTTTCTTTGGAAATGGTTTCTTTCAAATTCTCATATTTTCTAGAAAAGCCCTTCTTTAGATTTGGTTAAGTAAACTTGGTTAGTTTTGGATTAAGAGGAATTTAGCACAGCTTGAATGAGAAATTCTCAGTGTCTCCAAATCAATTCCTAAAGGGATAAATTGTGTTTAAGATCCCACAGTCAGCAAATTAGATGCCAATTTTAAGTTCTGGTATGTATTTTTAAAACAAAGTGATATGGTGTCTTGTTGGTATCCTAGAATATAGACATTTAGTATTTTTCACATGAAGAGGAATGTTTTAGATTTTTTTTCCCTAAAGACACCTAAGTAGGATGCCCTTGGTCTTTGTAGGAATGTACATATGGTGTCACATGAGTGATGACTAATAGTGAGGAGGTATACTTATTCACTCAGTACAACATAACATGCCACTAATTCTGCTTAAGAAAGGTTTAAAAATGGCAAGGATTCAATTATGCAGTTTTCCCTAAGAGTCTTTCCCAATGTGTAAGCACCAAGGACGGCACCAGTACTTGTTACATTTGGCATGCCAGAGATCAGTGGCATCCTGAAATACAGATGACTTTCCAGAACACCCTTTCCTGACGTGGGTGTCCCATAAGGAGGTTTTGGATTACCAGACTACACACTGCAGTCATTTTTGCAGTATTAGAACAAAAGAATTAAAAATCTGTCCCAGATCCCACCTCTGTAGCTTGGCCACTGCTTCACAATACAGTAGAACTGTTGCTTAGTATGTGGTGGCGTTGCCATTGGCTGCGTCCTTCTGAGCCCCACATTGGTTCTGGATTCTTATTTCAGTCATAACAGCCCAGCTCTGGTCCGTCAGTGAAAATGCCCCCTGTCTAATTAACACCTCCTGGCAGTCTGTGGAAGAGGGGAAGGGGATTCTTGTCTCTTCCTCTGGAGAGGAGGTACACATCTTTTTTATTATAGAGCAAAACTACATCCAGATCTCCCTAGGTGCCGCCCTACCCATGCAGGGGAAATGCAAAGTGATAGGAGGTCTTCTTTCTAATTAACGAGCATTAGGTACATGTCTGGAAAACACTGTTCAGAATTACCTGCTAAGCTAGAACCGATGCTGCCACCTTTCGACCGGCTCACCTCTATGCTTGGGTATGTAGCGTCTAAAGAATGGGGCAGTCATCAATCCATCTCCACCCTGTAATTAATTAACAATGTGTGTAGAGACACGAACCCAACCTTTTAGATAGAATGCCTCCACCAAAAGAAAATCAGTCTTTCAAAGGACAAAGAGCTTAAAATATTCTTCAAGTCGAAGGTCTTTACGTGTGCATTGAACGTGTATTGTGAAAGTAGGACACACACAACTGTCAATAATGTATCTCCTTTTCCTAGCTGACGTCATAGAAGGACCTGTAGCTTTGAAGTTCCCCCACCCTTGTCTGGAAGACCATCATAGCTACTGCATTAATGGAGTGTGTGCATTCCACCATGAGCTGAAGAAAGCCATTTGCAGGTAACTGCCAAGAACTTAGCAAGTCTTAGAGACAGAAGAAAGTGATAGGCACAGCACAGTTCCAACTGCTCTGTCTTGTCCAGTTAAAAAAAAAAAAAAAAAAAAAACAGTGCTTGGTAGTCAGTTGCTGTGCTCTTTCCTAGTGAAGACTATTTCTCCTGCTCTCGGCATTCCTTAGTTACCTAAAGTTCTCTGTGTAGGGTGAGACATCCTGAGTCCTATCTCAGCCCTAGACCATGCTAACTTGCCTATTGACGTTGTCGTCGTTCTGCTCATCTTTAAGCGGCCATGTTGGTGAGACTTTGTGGGTGTTGCTTCTGCCATTTCTGGGAGACCCAGTCTCACAGCAAGCCTCCTGCTCCTCTTAAGAACATGGACATGCTTAGAGGAAGGAGAGGGATGAGGGATGTAAGTATATTATAGTCTCAAAAAAATTTAAAAAGATGAGGATGACGAAATGTCAAGAGAATGGGAAAAATATGCTTGATCTGAATGTGACTGGCCAGTCTTCATATTTGCATATGAAAAAGTCTTTCTTTCTAAACTACTTATCCACATTACTTAAAACTATAGTTTCCAGACTATAGCATGTGTGGAACCTGGAACTTGCTAGGAAAGCTGACTTTGGTGTTCTGTAACTGTCAAATCAGTATCTGCATTTCTAACAACATGCAAAGGTGACTCTGAGCTTTCATAGCTTTTCAGGATGAGACAGACTCCCACAAAAAGAAAATCTGTTCGGGAAGATGAAGTCCTGGAGCTGCCACGATCTCATTTTTTGGCAACTTCTTGACCATCAGTTTACCTTTTCTTCCTAGCAATGAGGGAGTGTATGGAGCCTTACTGAAATGACTGTGGTAAAGCACAGACTGTTTCATTAATGGACTGGCTCTCATGAGCCTCTGCAAATTTCTCTCTTTTCTCATTCTTTGAAATGCATCACCCATTTGTACTTCTGTCATTGTAGGCTTTAAGGTTGTATATTCTTTTCTCTCTTTAAAGATGTTTCACCGGTTACACAGGAGAAAGGTGTGAGCATTTGACCTTGACTTCATATGCTGTGGATTCTTATGAAAAGTATATTGCAATTGGGATTGGTGTTGGATTGTTAATTAGTGCCTTTCTTGCTGTCTTATATTGCTACATAAGAAAAAGGTATGGAAAAAACAAAGCATTAAATTGGTTGTGTGTGTTCACTTGAAAAATATTTATTTGAGTCCCTACTATGAACATGTGTGTCTGGGAAGACCTTCTATAACATTTTTGGTGCCTTTTCATGAACCCAGACAAGCGGTAAAAATTAACTTCAGATGCAATACAATAGTGCAAATTTACAGTTTCCTTTCTTCTTATCTATGTTTTCCTAAGTCGAAGTTCTAAGTGGGAAGGATAGCAGGCCTCTAGAAAGCAGAGATTAAATATATCTTACTGATGATTATACATTTAGTGTCTAATGATGCATACATATTGTTGAGCAAAAAGAAAGCTAAAAACTGGGCAGTGGTGGCACACACCTTTAATCCCAGCACTCAGGAGGCAGAGGCAGGTGGATCTCTGTGAGTCTGAGGCCAGCCTGGTCTACAGAGAGAGTTCCAGGACAACCAGGAATACACAAAGAAATCCCATCTCAACAAAATGAAACAAAATGAAAACAAAAACAAAACCCCAAAATGTTAAGAAATGCTTATTAAATAAATGAAAATGTGTGACAACTATGGGCCACGTTCTCTGTAGACATTAAAGGGAGTTATCTTTAGCAATACTGTCTACTGCTAAAATCCCAATATCAAGAACTTAGTCTGCAAACAAGTTTGAATTAGTTTTGTATGTACCACATTGTTTCAAGCTTCTCCATACTAGTTATTATTCCTTAAATCCACACAACTAAGAAAAACTAAGAAGGTTAATGAGGGGCACATTAAGAACGAATGTATTTCCCTTGTGGTACTTCCACTATTCTCAATTTTTAAAAAAATAACTAAAGTCCCGTGACTAAAATTAGAAGTTTGTTTTGCTTAAAAAATGCCTCTCAGAAAGAACTGAATATGTGTTAGATTAGCTTGATACTTGTCAAAAAGACAAAGAGTAATAACGAGAAAGAGGACAAAGAAAGCAAGGAGGAGAAAGAAGGAGAAGGAGGAGAGAGAGGAGAAAAAGGAGGAGGAGGAGAAGGATGAAGAGGAGGGGGAGGAGGAAGAGGAGGAGGAGGAGTGGAGATCTGTAGACATTCATGAACTGGGTGTAGAAAGTTGGGCTCTCCAGAAGAAGGGTCTGAAAAAGAGATGGTTATTCATGCGGGTGTTATCTAAGACAAAACCTATATTGAGGTAACGAAAGCAAAGCAGCCCAAAGTTGCCAAACAAAGATGTGGCTTCAGCTCCAGTGCAGTCTGAACCTGATTCCATAGGGAGAGAGAGAGAGAGAGAGAGAGAGAGAGAGAGAGAGAGAGAGAGAGAATGAGAATGGCATCATAGACCCATCCCAAAGAGGAGTAGTGATCAGGGTCTTACAATCTGTTAGAAACTTGTTGGCAAGGCCTTCTGTTGGCCATAGGTAATCCTCTAGAGCAGGATGCTACTGTACATGTGTTCCTTTCTGCTACTGAGTGATGTATCCACCAGCAGACAAATGGCATCTAGGCAGAGTACTAAGAGCAATTGTTACAGCAGCATATTTGTATGTGTAAGCCATAATGATCAACAGAGACGGCTTTCTTATGGAAACCAATGTTCTCTCTTTTTTTAGGTGTCTAAATCTGAAATCACCTTACATCATCTGCTCTGGAGGGAGACCATTGTGAGACCTTATAAGGCATGCTCATCAGGTCATTTGTCAAAAGCAATGGCGACTCCAATGGAGATCTTCAGACGGTACAGAACGTGACAAGCTAACTTGAAAATAATGGAGGGTTGGGTGACAGTGTAATAGGAGGATACAATTGAGCATTGGTTCCTAGGTTTCACCATCTTTGGGTGCCACGAGAGCTCTGTGAACGCGCTACGCAGAAGCCAAGTTCACAACCCTCCTTTGGGCTTCTTATTGTGTGGTCATTGTCACTGCAGGAGGACTTTGCCATGCTTCTGATCGTCTCAGATGTGAGTTTTCATTTTAACCGCTTACCCCACAGCAAGTCAAAGTAATGCCACGCCTGAGTTCTTCATGTACTCAACATTTGGGGCCACCTGTTTCAACGGACCTGATCCCAAACCGTCTGTCCTGATGGTATTTCAGGGAAGTTGGTATCAACTTTCAAATGAAACCAATGAATGGCTCTTTGAGTGAACCAAAAATGCGTTTAACCTGAACCACTGAAAGAAAATGGAGTATCCAGGGCAAGCATAAATCACACCCAGCTGTGACAACAGTGTGGAAACTTTATTTGTGGAGTTTGGAGTAAGTAAATGAATTCTTGAAGACTGAAAGTCACCTGGACAGCAAGTCCTGAGTTGGCAAAACTGCCATTTCTGTATGGATTATAAAACCTTGTGCTGAGCTAATCTGTCCCCTGATGCTTATCATCTTATCCTTCCACTGAAAGGCTCACCTGGGGTCCATCACTTGAACTGAAGTCCTAGAATTCATCTAACAACTAAAAGCCTCGAATTGATCCCTAAATGGAAACTGAAAACTAGCTATAGGAACATGGAATGTTATCACTTTTGATTGAGTGATAACATATTTGCACATAGGTAAAAATGAAACAATGGTAGAAATACTTAGTTGGGAATCAGGATCCTTCTTTTGAATTGTGTTTCTGCCACATGATCCAGTCTTGGGCAAGTCTTTTACTTTCTTTGGGCTTTGGTTGCATTTTCTACAAGACCCTTGTAGCTCTAAAATTGAACTGTAGGAGAAGATAAAAACCAAAACCCTGTGTTTGTGCTGCAGGTCAGATTATCTTTAACACTTTCATTTTCAATCCCATCTCTAACCCCAAAATATCCCTGGGTATTATCCTAAGTATATATTTTAATGTTCACTTTGTAAGATAATAATTTATTTTTAGAAAAAATACAAAATGAAATTACAGACCAATAACAACTACTGTTTTCTCTTTCTGGATTTAATCTAGACCTATGGGCTTATTTCTGTTTCTCATAAGCAGAACAATTTGAACTTTGAGATTAATGAAAAGAAAGTCATACTTGAATTCTTACAATAGCAAAGTCCGATGCATATATTGATGTAGCTTTTAATCCACACTTTAGGTACACTACATTCTGCTTTCTTTTGAGAGAAGGTGTTTCCTTGGCTTTTTTTTTTTCCTCCAGAAGAATGTACTGCAGCTGCGTTGCATGTCAGCACTTTCTGCAAGTGCAAAGTTACATCATGCCAAGGGGTGGGGAGTGACAGTTCCACCCAGTGACTCCAGCAACCACACCTAGAAAGCTACCTCTTCCGGAGCATTTCAAAAGAATGTAGAAAAAGCCAAGGAGAGTCCAGGAAGAAACACTGAAGGCCTACTTTCAATTGACTAAGAACTACCTCTTGAGGAAAGAAAAGAGGAATTTCTGCTATCTCTGGAGAAGTGACACCATAAATGGTCATACACACTTACAGTCTGTAAGTGCTTACTGATTTCAAACACAGTAACCTGAAATTAGAATATCAGTTGTGACGTCCAGATAGCCAAATCAAAATGTTAACCAAAATAAGCAGTAATATATATCCAATATTCTCCACTCACTGCATACTATTTATTGACAATGTAAAACACACCCAGCCAAACAACACAGAAACTTAGAGCTAAGTTTATGAAAACTATCTGTTTATGGGCTAGTGTATAAAATGATCTTGTGATCTTGTAACTACTGGGGTTACTTGTGCAGAAAAGAATCTCTGGCATGCCTATGGAGCCGGAGGAACATCTGGCAACATCTGCACACATGAGAAAAACTGAAATACATATACAATAAGATTCTGAGAAGAAAAAGTCGATGTCAATAAAGCCTTTGCTTCAGAACTACATTTTCAGTTATGTAGGTGGATTATATGATGACATGTTTCTGGTGTCTGTGACAAAACCAAACAGTCCAAGAAGTTCAACTTCTTCCATTCCCCTGTTTCGTCTTCCTGTGTCCACCCTTCAGTCCTTTGAGACTACATTCTTGGGTCATCTACATTCGTGAGTACCTCAATATGTAGTACTTTAGACTAGGCTGGGGTGGAGCAAACACTGTGACACCAGCCATACCGAGCTAATCATTTTACAAAAAAGGATTTACAACAGCTTTTCACTGTAACCCAAGTTAGCTTTTTATGTAATCATGTTTTCATAGGAAGAAATTATAAATTAATCCATCTTTTAGTATTTCCTGCGACCATGCCGATCTAATCCTTTAATTTTGACGTGTCCATTTTGGTGACGTCAATAAGATTTCCCTTCATTATATTTAATTGAAAAAAAAATGTCCTAAGAAAATAAAAGACAAACATCAGCAGTTTAAGCTATTGATGTGGAACACAAAGACAATTCATGTGTGCAGGAGACTCCGAGTAAGCCACTTAACTTCTATACGTTACCAAATGTTACATGCTTCCTGTGTGTGATATAGATACGGATAGCTTTCAACCCACACTCATGGGAAGGGTTACCAGAATCTCTGTTGCAAAGTACCACTCTTTCTGGCTTACGTCATCGGCTGATGACATCAGGCACGAGCGCCTGCCAAGATGCAGTGGAAGTGTTGAAACTGAATTTGTCAGAGTCTGGCACTGGGAATCTGGGTGAGCCCACATTTCCGATCAAACCTTTGGCCCAGATCTATCCAGTGCTGCATCTAAGAGCATACCTTTCATGTCCTGGATGATATTTCTGTTAATTATTCAAATCAATCGATGATGGTGGGAGACTCTGAGCTTCTAGTGACCTAAGAATTCCAACCTGGAGAAGACCCATGATTTAAAAATGTGTGCTGACCAGGCGGTGGTGGCGCACGCCTTTAATCCCAGCACTTGGGAGGCAGAGGCAGGCGGATCTTTGTGAGTTTGAGGCCAGCCTGGTCTACAAAGTGAGATCCAGGGAAGGCGCAAAGCTACACAGAGAAACCCTGTCTCGAAAAACAAAAACAAACAAAACAAACAAACAAACGAACAAACAAAAAATGTGTGCTGTCCTTTGATTTCACTTCTCTGCATAATCTAAATTGGAAAGATCGTGGGCAATACCTGCTGCTTCCAAAGAAATGTCTTGTCAGGGATAGGAATGTGATTACATGATAAGGAGGATAGCCTTGCTCTGTCAAGTCTTATCTAAATACCTCATAGCCTTCCTCATTTTTACGCCTCGGACACAGACATAAAATACACACAGCACAGGTATCTCGATTGAAATCCAGTTAAGATCAAAGGCAAGCAGCTACAGCCAACAGTGTTTCTGATTCTCAAGGAGATGTTAATGAGAAGTCAGGCTTCGTGGTGTATGACTGTAATCCCAGCATTTAGGAGGCTGAGGGAGGCTCTCAAATCTTGAAGACTAGTTTGGGCTACCTATCAAGATTGTCTCAAAAGACACACACACACACAAAAAAAATTTTAAAAAAGACAATAATTAAGCCATAGCTCTTTCTGGAAAGAATGACAGCTCTAGACCTTTAAAATTGCACAAAGGTATTGGATCAATATACAGTTCTTTAACAAATCAAGGGGGCACACTGGTGTTCTAGCACTGCCATTTATGAGCACTAACAAGGTTTTGAAAGCATTGTTTTAATTTATCTGACAGACACACGGTTAATTGTGCAGACTTGTTCAAGGACACAGAGCTTTCAGCTTTTTTGTCCATGCCATAGCCTCAACGGTGTTTCCCAACAGTGTTTGGAAAATTCATCTTGCAGGCGAACTTCTTGGTGAACCTACAGTGGTAGCTAGGTGATCTGCAAACGAAAAAAGTTCTGTTCTTTATAGTATATATAATAGCCTTTGTCATGGATCAACCACACAAATTCCCTACTGTTATCTTCAGATTAAGATATGCATAGCATCCTCAGGGTGGGGCCAGAAAAAAGGTGAAGAGCCTGCTGACAGGTGAGTCCACAGACTGTGGAGGCTGGATACGTGAATAAAGTCTGGTTTATCCTCAGGACTCAAGGGATAAAGAGGTCCCTTGAGAATACTCCACATCACCTGTGAACAAGTGTTGTCCGGCACTGTTAACTTCACTGGGTGTACCTGACTGGGGTTGGTGACAGACAACAAGTGTGGCATCCAAGTTGTCAATAGAATTTAGTAGAAGCCCCCTTCCTCTCCATTACCTTCAGCTCTACCCCTACCCCAAATTGCCTCTTAGAGGAAAATAGTAAATTTTGATGGATAAGGTTAAGACAAAAATTAAAAATATGAAAAATATCTGTGTAATGGCTGTCACTCTAGTTACATGGGTTCTAATGCAGTCCTGTGCCTGTTTAACTTGAGGGGGCCCTTTGGATAGGATGTTCTGGTAAATGGCAAAGTTAGACTGTAAAGACTACTTCCCTGTTCCCTTCCTGGCTATAAGAAACATGAAGAAAAGGTGAAGGCTACCAGGATGATTCCCCCACAACACACAGACATCAGACATTATTTCCTTTGGCTTCCGTGTGTGTTTGTTTTAAATCAAGCCCACATTTAGAAGCCAAGGTATTTTTCCCGTGAAGAGAATGCACCAAATACCAGTTGTGTCTTCTTGCATAGTTGTGGTTAGGAGTGTGTCCTCAGCATCAGTTGGCTTCTGGTGCCCAGGCTGCCAATTCAAGGTTCCCAGAAGCCTTTAAGCCTGCCCACTTGGTTGTTTGGAATTCTGTGAAGGTCTTTGCTCATCTAAATGAGTTTAAATTTAAATCAGTTTAATTACTGAGCAGCCGGTAGGGGGCCCTGTTGCCCTGCAAACCTCACAGGTCAGAAGCCCGCTTAGATCAAAGAGTTGCCCAGGAATGCAGTTGGTAGAAGAACCCACACTCACCTGGAAGCTAGCAGGGTGGCATCTGATGACTCAGACACTGCCCTGCCCACGCCCTCAGCTGCTTTCTGCTAAAGTACTTGTTGGATGTGTCTTCTCAGCACGCTAGCCTGCTAAGGTTACCTCCCGGTTCAAAGCCTGGCGCCGACATCTCATTGTATACCATGCTTAGTGAGGACTCCTCAGCCAGCAGTGTGAATTGTCTCATCTCCCCTTCCCCTGACTCTAATGCATATCACAAACCTTGTTAGTGTGTGAATGGCTTTGATAGTCCCTCCATATACTGCAGACAGAGATGAAGAGAGCAACCATGCAATATAGTTATAATCTTGACTAATTCCCAGTGGTGATAGCAACAATAACAAGCATCATTCATTAAGAGAAGGCACAGTGCTAAATAATTTACATACAGCATCTTCCAGTCCTCAGAGACAGAAAGAAGGAGAGTTGTATTGGACTCTAGGGCAAACTGATTAACAGGAAAGGTGTCTTCAGTTTAACAGACTGAGGTTTAGCTCCGTCCCCTACAGGTGCCTTACCATGATCTTGTTTTGGGGGGTGGCTTTTTGTTGTGATTTTAATTGTTTGGTTTTACTTCTCTAAACTCAAGCTTTGCCACTTGTAAGAGGATGCCATCTGCTCACAGAATAAATACTCAGTGATCATTGGGTACTTTATTATGATTGTCTCTTGTCAGATTAGGAACTAAAATTTACAAAGATTAAACAGCATGTTTAATGACACATGGAACTTGGGAGTGATCTTGTCTGTCTACTTGCAAGGTAGGTGGATGCTGGGCTTTCAGAAGCTATTGTATTTAGCAAAGCATGGCCTTGGCTAAACTTGATCAAGGCTGTTGGAAGCTAGGCTGTTTGAACTACAACATCAGTCTGAATTTCAACTGTTTTTTAGCTTTGTAATTGAAAATGAGAATTTCACCCCTCTTAGTCATAACTCCTATTATAAAGCAGGAAGAAGATACATATAGAGTTATTTTAGGGTGAAACTAAAGTAGATAGCCTATGTATGTAGTGGAAAGTAATAAAGATGATCATACAATCTTCTACAGTCTAGATGGCTGAGATATACCTAGATAATACTAAAAATATTTATAAATAATACAAATAAGAAACTTATCTTGAAATGACTGATGCTTTGCTTGTGGAAGCAGGCGTTGGCAGGGATATAGATTGTGAGTTATTGTCAAATGATTGAGGCAGGATAATTGAGTTGGATGGGATATTATAATGGCAGATAAGAATGTGTATGGCTCACAACATAAACATGAGCCAAGGTAACTGTGTATGCTTATGTGTGGACATGTGTGTATATTTTGCATATTTCCACACCAGCTTTTCACAACAATTTCATGTATCTCTATTTGTCTCAGATGAAGTCCTACATAAGTAAATATAAAAGTCTAGTAATGCACAAATTGTTCCTTTATGTCAGAATAAACATGTTTTGAAACATGCATTAAAACAAAACTGTGACTTGAAATCATAACAGCCTTTCTTTCAACCTGAATGACTTAGTTGTAATTTTTATACCTTTGAAGTGTTTTATATAGCATGTAAGATCTTAAGAATGTGGGGAGATTGTCATAACTCTCTTTATCTACCAAAATTTTGGGTAAGAGTGGCAAGGACACAATCCCAAGGCCTCATTTTATTGTGGATTCAAGTTGCTGTTGTCATATTGCTTGTTCATTTCTTTATCAAGCCATAAATGAATAGAAGATCTCACAAGCAGAATTTTCTTAAGTAAACTAACAAACATAATATGCTTTCCATTCTGACATTGCTGACCTGAGCCAATGTGAAGAGTTCCAGGTCTCCTTGCTTTCTTCATGACTCATCCATTCCTTTCCTTATGCTCTGAACAAACGGTTATGCTTAATCAAGTGTTCAATGGTAGAGAAATAAATTTTATGCCCTTCAACAAATTTGGTAGTAAATTAGCCCAAGCTGGGCTGGAGGTGTAGTTTGGTAATAAAACTTGTATCTGGCATACATGAGACCCTGGGTTCGACTCCCAGTGCAAATGGGAGGAAGTTGGTTTAACCTGTACTTGTTTTAGCATCAAGAATTTGGTTAAGAGTTCACCAAACATACAATAGAAAGAAGGAACTATCACACAAAAGGAAGTCTGTAGGAAACAAGAGAGGTGGTACCCCACCTTGAGCCTAAAATCCCTCAAGGGTCACAAGTACCAGAATCGGGAACTCTCAAGGTGTGCCAGACAAACAGAGTCTCCGGAGGAGTTGTGCAGAGTCCCATTTCTTGAGGGACAGATGGCATCCTGTATGTAAGCAAGCATACAGTCTATCAGATGCTTCTTAGACCAGATCAGCCCTCATCCACCCTCCTGTGCTTTGTGTTTGCAGGGCTAAGAAAATAAACGGAAACTTGTAAAAATAATAGTTGTTTGTTTCTGCATCCCAGTGGCCGTGCCCTTCAGAGGCTTACTTCGATTTTACCTCAACATTCTGTTTTCCTTTCCCTCTGCTGGGCCTGGTTTAGGTGTATTCTTTGCAGTTATTAGTTTAGGCAGCAAATATTCCATTATCCTCAATATGAGGTATTGTCTGTAAAGGAGAGGCAGGTGTTTAACTAACCAGATCTGTGGTGGTATTGTGTTCCCCAAAATATTGTGTACCTTAATAAACTTATCTGGGTTCAGAGACGGAATAGCCACAATATGAAACAGAGGTTAGGCAGTGGTAGCATACGCCTTTAATCCTAGCATTCCAGAGGCAGAAATTCATGTGTTCAAGGATACACCCAAGTGTGGTGACCCACACCTTTAATCCCAGAAAGCACGCCTTTAATCCCAGGGAGTGGTGGTAGAAAGCAGAAAGATATATAAGGCGTGAGGACCAGAAACTAGAGGCATTTGCCCTGGAGAGGCCTTTGGCCTGGAGAAGCCTTTGGCCTGGAGAAACATGTGGCTGGTTAAGCTTTCAGGCTTCTAGCAGCAGTTCAGCTGAGACCCATTCTGGATGAGGGCTCGGGGCATCCAGTCTGAGGAAACAAGACCAGCTGAGGATTCAGCGAGGTGAGATAGCTGTGGCTTGTTCTGTCTCTCAGACCTTCCAGTGTTCACCCCAATACCTGGCCCGGGTTTGTTTTATTAATAAGAACTTTTAAGATTCATGCTACACAGATCAGTGAAAATCAGCCTTGAATTGTGTGTGTGTGTGTGTGTGTGTGTGTGTGTGTGAGAGAGAGAGAGAGAGAGAGAGAGAGAGAGAGAGAGAGAGACAGAGATTCTTTGCAAGAGGCAATTTTACCTCTGTCCCAGATTGCATTCCTAAATTAACAGAATGAAATCTTCAATTTATTAAACACCACTGATGTGACCTCAGTAGCCTGCTTGAGACCTGACAGGGCAGCATAAAAGAGCAAAGGTTTATTTTGACCCACAGTTTCCGAGAAACTTCAGCCTATCTTGGAGGACAAGGCAAGGCTACAGGAGTGACTCTGCCTATGGCCGTGTTCATGGTGGCCAGAGCATGTGATTGTGACTCTTCTCAGGGTGGGCAGAGAGAAATCAGAGCAAGCAGGTCAGAATAAGAAGCAGCTCAATCCAAAGGTATAGTGATATTTTATTTGTACTGAAATGTGATTTTTTTGTATGTTAATAAATAAAGTTGCCTGGGGGGGGTCAGAGCTAATAGCAAGCCATAGCAGAAGTCTGGCAGTGGTAGCACACACCCTTAATCCTGATCACATGACAGGCTGTGTGTTCAAGGATACCACCAGCATGGAGACACACACCTTTAATCTCAATACCAACCATAGAAGACCTGGAGGTCTGTACAGACAGGCAGTGACGAGGAGGTCATATGGTTGGGTTTACAACCAATGAGAAGGCAGAACAGAAAGTCAATAAATAGGACAAACACACAGGAAGTAGGTCTCTTGCGGAGGGAAGGACAGGAACGGCAGTGAAGGGTAAGGTTTTTAGCGCTTAGCTATTACTCTGACCTCTTGGGCTTTCATCTCTGCATTGGCTCTGTGTTTCTTATTTAACAAGACAGTTACATCTACACAAAGATCTATCTTACTTCTGCCCCCCCGGATCCCACCTGATAACAACTTTAGAGCCTTCAAATTAGCACCACCAGCTGGAGACAGAGGGTGTGAAACACTTGTGGGGCATTTCTGATTCAAACCATAGCAGAGTCTCCTAGTCAAGACAGGCATGGAAGTTCTAGCTGTGCCCTTGGACTGTAGATACATCAGCTGTAGCTTGGATAGACTATAGACTATAGAACCTCTTCCTAGACTATTGAATTCACTCAATGGTTAATATGAAAAATATAGAAATTTTTGTTCTTTGAGGTTTTTGTAAGACATATATATGTAAGGTTCACCTTGTCACACACACCCAACTTGGTTGTTTTCATATTTTGCTTTGGTTTGTTTATTCATTAAATGAAAGCTCAAGGCAGTAGCAATTTCTGACACCAAAACAAAAGTGATCACGAAAATACAGTAAATGCAGTGGTATTAAATACTTTAGAGTGATGATCACGGAATATGGCACTTTGTTGTGTTCTACTTGAGGACCAGGATGAACACTGTACTCAGTACACCACAGGCAAAGTAGTGAAGTATACTTGCTTGACATTTCCATGAGTATTTTACAGATAGGTTTTCAAGGAGGAAATATCTCTTGTCACCTTGTAAACTGGTGGTGATTTTTATTTTTAGAACATGTACTACTGTCTACCAATACGCATCTAGGATTTTCTTTCTCATTCATTAGATTGACTGAAGAGGTCCAGCAGTGTCTACACATGTTGGCAACTGTTTACGACTCACGGTTCTGATGGGACAGTTCACAGCAAAGCCATTTTGATCCATGTGTAGACTTTAAACTGCTACTTCAAAGACTTGGGTTCAAGACTCTCTCAATGCATCCAATGAGTTGGTATAAATATTAAAATGTATGAAGAAAGCAAAAGTTATTTTGAATTCAAGTAAATTTATAATAAATTAGGAATAGAAAGAATTTTAAAAGCTATTCTATACATATTAAGGTATAGAGGAGCTTAAGTGCTTATCAGCTCTCAAAGATAAAATTGAATATTTTTTCTTTATGAATACTACTAATAAAATAGTAGCATTAAAATAAAGAATTTAGGAAACAAAACTAAAAATTGAAAATGAGCACAATGTTTGTATTTTAACAACACAAAAGGTTAAAAGTTGGTTTATTTAACAAATATATATTTTGAGATTGAATGTTCAAATCACTTATGTAACTTTTTTTTGTTAATAACTTGATTACATATAGTTTGGAAAATTTATGAATGGGATTTTAGCACTCTAATTACTTGAATATTTATCTTGTATCTTCTGTATTTATCCAATCCATGATAAAAATGTGAGCAATTTCTGTCAGATATATTATAGTTACTTTAAAATAAAAATCCTTTATTGATTCTGAAAGTCTTTAAATTCATGTATATTCTAGTTAACTTCATGTAAGTATTTTTGCAGAAAAAAAGCTATCTATATTTCTTGGTATTTTCTTAATCAAAATCTGTAGATCCTGTTTAAGAGTTTTACTATTCAGGATAACATCATTTGACTTTCACTTGCCTTTGCTATTGTAGCTTGGATGAAAGTGTTCACCATTAAGGTAAGCTGTGTCTGTGAAATGAGCATAGGCATGAGGTAATGCAGGGTAAGATGGATTTCCGTGATGTGCTGGAGGCCATGCTCCTATGTAGCTGCTGGATGCATGGTTCATAAAATTTATCAGAGAGAGGAGTCATGTGCAGGGAATTTCCATTAAAATGCAGATTCCCAGGCTTCAGTATGGACTAAGAAACTCAGAATGCCAGTAGGCAGTAACTAGGAACCTGCATTTTCAAAAATATCTATCCACCCAGTTCTTCTTAGGAACATGTGCTGCTGGAGATATTTGATGACATTCATGAAAAGAAAGAAAATGTCATTCTCCTTACAAAGAAAATGTTGCTCTACTCCTGTCATTTAAAAAAAATTATGCCTTTAAAATATGGAAGAAAATCAAATATTCAGCATCCTAGGTTTTCTAAGAAATTGCTTCTAAAACATTTTATTCAAAGTCTGTGGAAAGAAGGTTTATGCAAAATCTGCCCACATTGAAATTTTGGCTTCAGTCTTTTTCAAATACATTTATTCTAGCTTGTTGAAAAGCAGGGTGACCCAAACAGGAAGCACAAAACTTATTGTAAATTGCATGTCATAGTTTTTTTTGTACGCTATCCACGGGAAGTTCCTTGCGTGTGTTAGTGTTTGTGAATGTGGAAACCACAAAACAAAAAACAATGTGACCAAAATCCTTCCTAGAATATATGAGAAAAACAAAGTTCCTTTTTATAATAAGTCAAAAAATGTTTGGAAGTTCCAGCCGATGCCAAATCCTGGTGTGCGGACATGAGTAACGGTCCATAGTTTCTTTTTAGCACATTCATTTTAGTAAATTGTCTTTATCATCTGTGGTATAATTCAAGCGACATCTTTTCAGAAGTATAAATGACTATTTAAATATCTGATCAATTGAAAATTCAGAAGTACAAATTGAAAGACGTTAAACTTGAACAGTCCCACTTCAGCGAGATATCCATTTATCATGAACACAGTTCTGTAATAATGAAACTAAACATCATGGATTCACCATGTTTCCTACTTATCACAGAAGCAGGGGCTGCAAGCTTACACAGAACACTCTCAATGCTGTGTATGAACTACAGGTTTGATTTATGGCCTTCTGTGCTTGGATCCTACCTAAAAGATCTTTCCTTGCCGTACCCACATTCCTCTCTTTTGAAATAGGAATATTCCCTTCACCCCATTGTTCACTGGAAGTGTATAATTTTGTTCTGGATTTGACAGGGGATTACAGCCAACGATTTGCTTTGATTCTTAGTGAAGACTTTGAACTGGGACTTTTGAACAGTGTTGAAACCACTAAGACCATGAAGGCCCACTGAAATGGATCAAATGCATTTTGCATTATGACACAGGGACAGACCTGTTGGGAAAACAGGAGTGGACTTTTATGATTTAAGGGGACATGTTTGGGTGCCAAGTTGACAAGGAGTAGAATTGAGATGGTTAACTTTGATGGTTAGCTTGATTGGATTAAGAACACTTAGCAAGATACACCTCTAAGCATGTCCATGACTGAATTTCTAGAGAGTAATAATAGTCATGAGTACTCTGACCTAATCAATGAGTCAATCCCTTGCTGGGTTAGAAATATGACGAGATATTGGGAGGAGTCTTTAGAAGCAGCAGACTGTGGAAGGCACACCCTCTGTGCCTCCCCACATGCCTCTTTCACATCTTTCTCTCCACCATCAGAAACTACTACCCTGTTACCTTTCTTGCCATGGTATACTGAACCCTTTGAAGCCCTCTGAAATAAATCTTTCCTCCTATAGAATGTTTCTGTCAGAACAAGGCAAAAGTAATTTATGCATTGGTGCCTTACCTATACGATCAATGGCACAATCAGTGCTGTACCTTCCCAAAGACTGATTGATGGCAACTGACTCTGGCTTTTTTTTCCCCAAAGTTTCCCATTGAGCTCATAATTATGACTAACAACACATAGATGTCCTTCTCAGCAAATCTAAATCAAAGACCATAGTTTTTATACATTTCATTTCTCAAAGACCAAAAGTTTACTACAGAAAATCTTATTGAAATAACTGCAGTGAGAATGAAGAATATATTTTAACAGGTTACAAAAGAACACAAGGTGAAAAATATCTCATGTAAGTGGGAATAAGAATAAAACAAATCAGATGTGTATTGATAAATAAAAAACACAAAAATTAATAATAATAATAATAACTAAACATGAAAGTTAGCACCATGTAACTGAATACTATAAGGTGATGACAAGGGAAATTGAGGCAAAATTTGGGAAAAATTTCAGGTGTGATAAGGTAGTGTTAAAAAATAATAAGAATGGAAAAGTTTTCTCAGAAGAGATCTTGTTGCAAAATTATAAAAATTAGTGAGTTTAAGCATGCACTTATCACTAAATATTTGTGCTTTAAGGAAAAAAGGGACATATTACTATTAAAATAAGAGAGTAGGTGAAATATACTAGACAATACTCCTTTGACCAATAAAATCAGAACAGGAAAAAGGGGTAAAAGAAATACGATGTTATGTAGAAAATTAAAATGAGGCAGTAGATATAAGATGACATGTATTATGCTGTACGGATAATTGAAAACAGCTGGAAATTATTGATTGGAGAAAATAACTATAAAACACAAGAGATCAGTTATTTAAGAAAGATACCCATAGCTGCCAAACGACTGAACACTAGGTTTTGGATGGTCACTGATGAGAGGTGATGTTCAATGCGCTAAGATTTAACTCAGGTCAGAAATATTACTTCTAGGTACAATTAATAAAGAAGCAAAAGGTAGAATTATTCCAAACTTTTATTTATGCAATAGCCTAAGCTTTACTAAAGCTGAGAGAATTATCAAGAGAAATGGATAAATGTATAATCATAGATATTTACATGTCCTCTCAAAAAATGATTATGTAATCAAACAAAAACTCCTAAATAAGATTTTTGATAGTACAATCAATAAATTTAACCTAAGAATACACATATAAAATCATAGAAATCCCAAATGTCAAGCACAAAATGACATTTACAGTCCATGTAAAAGTACAGTCAATTGGAAAAATTGGGGGAAAATGCTAAAATTGGAAATTAGACCAATGTTTCATGACTCAAAATAACAAGGAAAACACAGAAACAAAAAAAAAAGGAGCTGAAAACTAAAAATAAGTTAGTTTAAAAAATTATGGAGTAAGTAGGAAATATAAATTAATTTTTAAAATGCAAGAATTTCTGTTTCCTGATGCCCACCTGAAAAGCTGAAAGACCCAGTGGAAGCTGAAGACTGGCTCAAAGATGGGGAAAGCTAGCCAGGTGAGAACCAGTAATCCACAAAGCAAGGAGCTTGGGAGCTTTCCTCACTTTCAGAGTTCATAGTTCCTGTTGTGTTTATTCATCAGGTCCAGAAGGGAAAGTGGAAAGGCTCAGCAGATCAGTTTTCTGCTTGCTAGGACTTTGGCTCCATGCTAAAATCATGTCTAGATGAGGGGAGCAGGTAAAGTGCACTGGGAATGACGAGTCCCCCAACTGGAGGACTGCACCCTTAGAATAAGGCCAGGCAGGGTGGTAGGCCCTTGCAGCAATCCTTGAGATTAAATTAACAAAGCTCTAATGCTCTAATGCTGCTTCCTGCCCTTGATAGAAGGAAATTTAAATTAAATTCTACACCTCAAATTATTTTGGAGATATTTGCATATTCTTTAACAAATAAATTGTAAGCACCTTTGAAAATACAATGTCTGACAGACAATTTAATAAATGAGTACCCAGGAAGCAGGGTGTTACAAGTAAAATTTTGCAAAAATAACAGTAGAAACAGATCAAACCAGGCTCTAGAACTTGTAGGTATCAAACATGGTCAAATAACTAG
This sequence comes from Peromyscus nudipes, assembly GCA_902168325.1. NCBI lineage: Eukaryota > Metazoa > Chordata > Mammalia > Rodentia > Cricetidae > Peromyscus > Peromyscus nudipes. The sequence goes on along the minus strand of CABHPH010018047.1, from coordinate 603 downwards.
AATGACAATGCCAAGACCAGTTAGAAATGAAAATCTGAACATAGAACAAAAGACATTTTAAAAGGATAATGAATGAAAGATATGAAGTATTATAAACACACACACAGATGCATGCACGCACCTGAACATGTCTGGAACAAGGCACATGGAATTCAGGCTAGGACTCCCGTGATAGCCCACAATTTACTAAATGAGCTGTCTTGAACAAACTACTCATCTCTAGTTCCTCAATTTCTTCATCCATGACTGGAAAAACAATAGATGATAACTCATAGAATTGTTATAAGGATTGAGTCTATTAGTTAACAAAGAACTATGAGCTAATACATGGGAAACACATAGGACCTGCCACACACAAAATGCTACATTAGTTTAGATATTTTATGTATAGTATCATTTACTTCATTAAGAAGAATTTGAAGCAAATAAAGAATTATGACTTTAAGATTACTTAAAGGCTTAGTGCATAAGCCTTTGAAATGTCTAAGCATTTAAAAATGTATCAAGAAATGGTAGAAAGAAAAAGAAAGAAAGAAAGAGAGAGAGAGAGAAAGAAAGAAAGAAAGAAAGAAAGAAAGAAAGAAAGAAAGAAAGAAAGAAAGA
>CABHPH010018039.1:0-21930 GCA_902168325.1 Peromyscus nudipes | reverse complement strand
TTTTTTTTTTTTTGGTTTTTCGAGACAGGGTTTCTCTGTGTAGCTTTGCGCCTTTCCTGAAACTCAATTGGTAGCCCAGGCTGGCCTCGAACTCACAGAGATCTGCCTGGCTCTGCCTCCCGAGTGCTGGGATTAAAGGCATGCTCCACTACCGCCTAGCAGAGCTTCTTTTTTGATGAACACATTTAGTAGTCATGTTAGAAAATATTTGGCTGCAACACAGTGAATCTAGAAGTGTGTCCAAGAGAATCGTATCACAGTCACCGAAAGGCACATGAAGATTGCTCATCAGCCTTGTTTGAAACACTCTACTCCTGACCAATAAATCAACTGTGAGCACCCATGCCAGACAATGGTTTCAACAGTTGAGGAATGAACCAGAGCAACGTGCATGAATCTTATAAATGAAACGCTGAATGGAAGAAGCCAAACAAAAGAAGTGCTCTCTACCATAAGATTCCGTGCACGAAAACTCAAAAGTAGATGCTGGGAATACATTTCATTAGAAGCCCAGGGACTTTCGTACCCATGGAATCGTGATGACAAGGACAGGCAGAGTGTTCTGGGGTGCTTCCTGATCCGGTAGAAATGATCATCTGAGAAATCCACTGAATGAAACTTTGTCCAGCATCTAGTGATGATTCAAGGACCTTTGTTTATGCTTCTATAGCTATATGGAGATATATAGGCTATATTTCAATTCAATTTTGCAATGAAAATGTTTGTGAATTGCAAGTAATCAATATTAACTAAACAATTGAGCAGATGCAATGCTAAAGAAACACAGTTGTAGCCGTGGTTTGTAAATGGCTGTTGTTGGAGAAACCCTGGTTCTGTATAACCACTCCCTGTTAAAAATGGAGCTCCTTAGCACTGAAAAAGGGAGAAATGGTGGCCAAAACCATCCAGCAACGGGTGGCTAGCAGTTTTGTGACTTCCATGAAACTTCCCAAATCCAGTGGAGGCACCTTGTCTGAAGAAACAAGCCCTCTGCTAATACCCCCTCTCCGCTCTAACCCCTAGCCTCTGGGATCCTCTCATCTCCACCTCTGAAGGGGACTCCACACAGCGGGAGCTTCCTCTGGGACCCTGGATTAGGTACAAACCACACCCACACACCTCTTTTTGCAGAGAGATCCTTTATTAAATGAGGAAGAAAAGTTAAAGTGGTTGCTTTCTGACTCTGGCAGAAACAGCAGCAACTGACCTTGCAGGTATCATTTTTAAGAGGAGAAGAAGAGCAGGTCTGTGTTAGAATGGGCTAGGATGTGTGGTAAAGGAGATAGGGGGTGAGGGGAAGGGAACAAGGGAAAAGCGGTAGGGTCCTTGTTCTAGAGGAACAAAGGATTGCCTCTGGATAGAGAGGAGACAGACGGCGTGGCACATGGGCAAATGGAGGTTTATAAAGGTAAAGGCGGAAACCCCATGTTAGGATAAGGTGTTTAATTTTAATTGAGCATGTTAATTAGGGGAACCAAAGGGAACTTGTGGTAGCTAGACCTTGGTAGTCAGCCTCAGGAGGAAGAAGTAGCCAAATAAAGGACTAGACCTTGGTGGCTAGCTTTAGGAATGTAATCTAAGGGTTTTTAGCAAGGCAGAGGGGATGGGGGAAGGGTAGGCCTGCCAGAGCCACATGCCCAAGTGGGCTGGCGTCCCTTCAACATCAGCTCTCAGTCACCAGCTGTAGATACACTGGAACCCTGGAGTGAACAAGTCTAAAACATAGATCTGGAGTATTTCACCTTCTCTGTTCAGTTTCTCCAAAATCTTATGTGTTGCCATGACTCCAGGACAGGTACTGGACTTCCTGTCCCTGGGAATGTCACTCACAATGTTATCCTAGCAGTCAGCTGAAATGAAGGATTCAAGTAAATGGGGAAAGCGCTGAGCCTCACTCAGTCTGATGATGGTTGTACAGAAAGCCTCCTATAATAAACCATCGTTGTGTCTTTCCCACGATCCTCCTTACTAGCTAGCCTCCCTGGAGCTGTGGGTTGCAGTCTGGTTATCCTTTGCTTTACATCTAGTATCCACTTATGAGTGAATACATACTATCCCAGCGATGGAGAAGTAGATGAGATCTACATGAGCAAACTGGGGGTGAGGGGAGGGTAATGGAGGGCAAGGGATGGGGGTGAGAGCCTAGGGGAGCGGGAGGTTTGAGCTGGAAGGGGAACAGAGTGGGAGAACAAGGAAAGAGATACCATGATAAATGAAGGCACCATGGGGGCAGGGAGAAGCAGAGTGCTAGGGAGGCCCCCAGAAATTCACAAAGATGACTCCATTGCAGACTACTGGCAATGGTTGAGAGGGTGCCTGAGCTGGCCTACTATGGTGATCGGATGGCTGAACACCCTAACTGTCATCATAGAGCCCTCATCCAGTGACTGATGGAAGCAGATGCAGAGATCCACAGCTGGGTCCCAGGCAGAGCTCCAGGAGTCCAATCGATGAGAGGGAGGAGGGATTCTATGAGCAAGAGATATCAAGACCATGTTGGAAAAAGTACAGAGACAACTAGCCAAAACTAGTGGAAACACAATAGCTGAGGAGCTCTCATGGTACTGGACTAGTCCCTCTGGATAAGTAAGACGGTTGTTTAGCTTGAGCTGTTTAGGGGGCCCCCAGGCAGTGGAATCGGGACCTGTCCCTAATGCATGAGCCGGCTTTTTGGAGCCTAGTGCTATGGTGGGACACTTTGCTCAGTCTTGGTGCAGGGAGGAGGGGCTTGAACCTGCCTCAACTGAATGTACCAGGCTCTGCTGACTCCCCAGGGGAGACCTTGCCTTGGAGGAGGTGGGAATGAAGGGTGGGTTGGAGGGTGGACTGGTTGGAGGGGTGGGAGGAGGGAGGACAGGGGAATCTGTGATTGGTATGTAAAATGAATAGAAAATCTCTTAATAAAAAGAAAGAAACTATACTCCAAAAATTACAAAAAAAATAATAAATAAACCATTGTTTTCAAATTATGTCAAAGCATGCTCAGGTGCCAACATCTAATAAGAAAGCACTCTAAATAAAAAAGAAAAAAAGAGTAAGAGAAAAGAGACCTCTGCGGTAAGGGGGCATCTTGCATGAAAGACCCTGCCCTGAAAGAGAGGTGTGTAGCAGGCACCTGCCCATGGACGGGGCCTCTGACTGCTCACATTTAGAAGGCGCTGCTTCTAAAATCGGATGGCTAGAGGAAGAAGCAGAAGCACTGGGTGGTGAACAAGGCTCCGGGAAGCTGCTCACCCACTTTCGGTCCTTCATCTGTGAGATGAAGACAAGAAACTCATGACTTGCTGATCCCACATGACTGTCACATAAGCAAGGAGACAAAGTATGTGAGAATGTCTTCTAACAATGGAGTCAGGTGTACAGCTCCAATGCCATGCATACGTCAGTGGACATTAGGTTTGGCAAATCTTAACATTACAATTGAAGTTGACCTCTGTAGCCTGTATTTGAATGGCCCCAGGCTTAACATTTAGTAGGAAGCTTTTCACTTCACTGGGGTGAGAAATTTCGATTTGTGGCTCATAGTTGCTATAGAGCCGGAAGGAATTGTCCTCTGTACGAGAAAAAAAAATTTTTTTCCTGATCAGCAGGGTTGCATTCTAGGAATCTGGCCAGCTGCAAAGGAGATCTGGACACTGTGGGAACTTCAGTGTGTGTACCCCACAAAGCAATTCAGTATTGGTGTTGGAAATCAAACAGATGGCACGCTAAAGGACTTGGCTCATCCGTCCCGAAGGCTACAAAAATCTCTTAACATACTAAGTCAGGGTAAGAATAACACTGCTCTTCGGCCTGTATTACACTGAAATTTGACTTTGGAAAGTGATTTTTTTAAGCCTCACTGGTATGAGTTGTTTTTAATTTCACAGATCACAGTTCTGTGCCGAGCAAAAGTATTTTCAGCATCATGTCAACGTGATTGGTGACAATAAAAGGCCCTTGTTTTTACTCATGTGTGACAGTTACATTGTCCTGAATGAGCAGGAAAAGCCGCTCTGGATGAGAAATGAGACAGCAAGGAGACTCAATCCTTATAAATTTACAAGTTGTTGGATCCCTAACGGCTGGAGAGGAAGCCCCTGGGGCTGCAAGCTGACATGTCATTCTGTAGCCCTTCGCTTGACCTTCTCCAAACATCAGCTCACACACAATAGACACAGTTGTTCAAAAGGCTGTGTACCTCCTGGCTGGGAACCGTCTCATCTTCCGGATCCACTGCCACTGTATCCACTCCTGTCAAGGAGGAAGCCTTTGGAATTCTTTTAGTGCAAAGCCTGTGTTGGTCTTCACGGTAACCTTGAGAGACAGACCACTTCTGCTACTCAGCGGCAGATTCGCCTTTGCTCTTCAGCTCCCAGCAAACTGTCCAGGCCCTGTGGCTGTGCTGGAGTCTTCCCAACAAGGCTCAGTATTTTTGCAGATGAATTGGTTTGCGGTCAATATTTTGATGGGAATTACGGAACACAAGCGGTTATTTATATCTCTGTTAGGAAAATAATGCAAAATGTGAGTAGAAATGAATATATTTGACACCATGTAACGACTTCAAAATTGCTACAGAAAAAAAGTAGAGATTAAACTCCTCTGTTTTCTTAATGAAATTGAGCCAAATCCTGGATTTGAGGATTGGCCTCAAAGCATTTCCTGTAATGGAAATTGGGATGAAGGAAACAGAAAGAAACAATTGAAAGGCAATGAAAATCAACTTTAATTTAAATAAAACCCTCAGAAAGAGTGCTTTTTTTTAACCTTGTTTTGCATTAAAAAAAATCTCCTTTGGGGGCTGTAGCGAGAGCTCAGTGATTAAGAGCACTTGCTAATTTTGCCAAAGACCCAAATTGGGTTCCCAGCTCCTATACCTGGCAACTTACAACTGCCTGTAACTCCATCTCCAGGGACTCCATTTCTCCCTTCTGGTCTTTGTAGGTACTGCACTCACATGCAGGTTCTCGACCTTTCTAACGCTGCTGCAACCTTTTAATATAGTTCCTTATGTTGTACTGACACCCAACTATAAAATTATTTTCATTTCTACTTCATAACAGTAATTTTCCTACTATTATGAATAGTAATGTAAATATCTGTGTTTTCCAATGGTCTTGTGTCACCCCTGTGAAAAGGTTGTCCAAAGTCCTTCCAAGTAGGCCAGGAACCACAGGTTGAGAACCACTGCCATACACAGCTACACATGTACATATAATTATAATTTTTTAAAATTTAAAATCCTCTCTTATTTAGACAATGTGAGAAACTGCCCATGGATCGCTGAAAAAACTCATGTGTAGGGGCTGAGTGAGATGGCTTCCTTCTCAGCAACAATGAAAAATGCAGCGTTCATCAAAGATTTCGCTCCATACCAGAGCTACCTAGAGAGATGCTCAGGGATGCTTTGTGTCTTATCACTGGACTAAAATAGGACAGATTTTTTGGGAACTACAATGGTGCCTCGAAATTCGTGTTTTAATGCAACTGTGTTTGGGGCCTCTGTACTCAGTAGGTGTTTGGAGTATTAATGTAAATTGAGACATTGCACAACCCAATGTTTTTTCAAAGCATATTTGAAAATATACATATAACATGTACAATCTTCACCCTTTTCTAGCTCTGAAACATGGTCAATTATCACAGAAACCTCAGTGATATGAGCAGTGACTTCCCATTGTTCCTTTACCCCATTTCCTCCCTGCCACTAATCCACTCATCTCTATGGATTTGCCTGATCTACATATTTCAAATCTATGGAGCTACCTCATGGCGTCCTTTTGTGCCAGCTTCTTTAATTTGGCACGGTGTGCTCCCCGCTTCATGTATAGTACAGCTGTGAGCGCAGCCTGGGGAGTACTCAGGGCTTAGTACTGAAGTAGCCTCTTTCTCAACCCTCAACACCTGCTGTAAAAGAGTGACAGCAACCTAGGGGAACTGTGTGTGAGTCTGCAATCCTCCATTCCATGAAAGGGCTGAAAAAGCTCCAGAGGGAACCAGATCCTATGAAATTGACAAGCACCCTGTTTATTATTATCATTATTATTACTGTTGTTGTTACCAAGTGTGAAAGCAGGAATATGTGCAGAGGCTGGACATCTTTCAGCAGTCAGTTCTCCTCTTGCACAATGAGACTGGTACTACTCATTAACCACCTGGTTTAAGATCTGCCCACCCCCTCTGGACCTTGGAAGAAGTGGCCTTCATCTCACGGGCCTGAACTCTATTCAGAATCCCCTCCACACTGTCTCTCTGTGCAATTAAGAATCGCCATAATAAATCTCTTACCCAAAGTAACAATCTGCCCCAGCGTCCCTCTCAAGCCCCCAATGTTAGAGCTTACAACATGCATTAGCTACCCACACCTTTCATGACCAAACTATTCCATTTCAATTTGTTTACCCATTCACCCTCTCATAGGCATTCTAGTTGTTTCTACCTTTGCACTACTGTAAAAAGAACTTCGAGAGCTTCTGTGGACGTTTATGTGCAAGAGTTTTTTATTTGTTTGTTTGCTTGTTTGTTTTTTCTGTTTGTTTTTCAAGACAGGGTTTCTCTTTGTAGCCCTGGCTGTTGTGGAACTCACTTTATAAACCAGGCTAGCCTCGAACTAACAGAGACCTGCCTGCCTCTGCCTCCTGGATGCTGGGATTAAAGGTGTGCGTCACCACCCTCAGCTTGTGTAACTATCTGAATACCTGTACACAAATGCAAATTTAATATCTGTGCACACTTAAGAGTAAAATCATTTCGATCATAATTCTAAGTTTAACTATTTGAGAAACTAATGGCTGTTTTCACTGTACATATTTTGTTTCTGTGCATGTTAACTTCTTTCCTAACAGTTTTTCAAATAGGATTCAAACAAAATAGGTCTATTATGCACAAATCTGTAGGTGACTTGGTTTTCCTGAATTTTATTCTGAGTGCAGTAAAAGCAACAATTATTGGTTCTATTAGGAAATAGTTCCTGGAGGAGCCCCAGGACACAATTATTTGTTTAATTGGCTTTACGAAGCCATCCAGCCACATGGGGATGGAAGACAGTTATGTTGGAAAAGAGTTCTATGGAGTAAAAGCTTCTTCTGTGTGGCCTGGAGAGCCCTAGATCTATGGTTCCAAATCCTCTTCCTTCCTTATGTAGAGCAGCGGGGTGACTACATCAAAAGTCTCCAGCCCCAAGGCCATCGCAGTCCCCAAAGTTCTTACAGTGCCTTCCAGGTGACCCCGGATCTTTTTACTGCTTTACGTATTACAAATTTTTCTGATTTTTTTTCAAAGTTAGAAAGCTCTTTTGCTTTGTCAAAAACAGAAACATGGACAAACACCTCCAGATTCCATAAGCTGTAACTCCGCTGTCCGGACATACATATGTGGGCACAAGAGGCCTGGCATTTCGGACAGCCACCCATGCCTTTGCTTACTCTCTAACACCATGCCTGTACTCTGTCAATGCTCCCCAGTTCTCCTAAATTAATAAAGAGAGCATTTTCTCTGAGTTCTTTATGGCAAAGATATCTCTATTCTTCAGCTTTCCAAGCATCCCTTCACTTTGTAGACGGCTGTGGGTCAGAGGTTCTAGAACGATCTGAATATACATCTCAGCTGGTAGTTCACATTAAACATGGACAGAAACAAAGCTCAGTCTAGGCTGACTTATCAGGAAGACACAGGCTCACTTCCCTGAACCTTGAACTTTCGGCAGATGGACTACTTCCTGTTCCCTGGTTTCCTGGAAGGACCTGGTTTTCTATCTTGGGTAGTCTCATGACTGTAGAGCCCATGCTGACCTTCCAGATAGTTAATTACGATTCTACACAAAACTGAACACCACGTATGTGAGTATGGTGTGTGAAGGCACACGGCTGTAATCCAGGAGGCAGAGGCGGGCGGATCTTGCAAGCCTGAGGTCAGCCTGGTCTACAGAGAGTTCAGCCAGGGCTATGTAGTAAGATCCTGTCTCAAACACCTAAAACAAAACCAACAAATAAAACTTAAAAATCGAAAATCAGAAGTGGTTTCTTGACCAGTGCATTTAAGAATCTTTTTTTTTCTTTGTCGGGCCATCATTGACTGTGCTCACATTTACATTGTCTGCTCTTCTATTGGTCCTGTGAATAATAAAATCTATACTTGTGTGTTTTACACTGTCTGCCCCTCTACGGGGCCTTTATAAAGTTGTTGAAAGTTTTGCCTGCATATTTTCCCCCATTGTTGAGCAGCACTACCAGGAGCAGAAAACACAAGCAGTATTTCAGGTGACACTTTGGCCTCTATCATCCAAACCAAGGAGACTGAATGTGTGGGAATTCTTCGAGACAGCGATTGGAAGTGGACAGATCTGCGCCCAAGGTCTTCTGGGAAAGCCACCAATAATGGCGGGTGTCCCAGCAAAGTGGGAGTTTGAGAGAATCCACACTAAGATGCCAGACACAAAACAGCCATGGTAAGGCTCCTGGGAAGGAGTTTTACTGTTGGTAGATTCCAAACTCAGTGCTCCAAGACAGAGGGGAGTGTTGAAAACCACAGCTTAGGGGCATGTCCTGTTATTACATGCTTAGAAAAGGTAGTTGAGAGGTTAATGGTGTAAGCACTTGGGAGATGGAAGAAGGAAGGTGAGAGTTCAAAGCCAGCCTCGACTAAATAGCAAGTCAAGAGCAGCTCCTTTCAACCCTTTTCCCAAAACCCAAATAAATAAAAACTTAAACAGAAGTTAGTGATGTGTATAAAGTACCGCTCACAGGAAAAGCTCAGCGGTGGGCACAGGCCCTCTGGTTTTGCTAGGGTAGGGTCAGGGATTGTTTGATTTTCCATGCTTTTCCCGAATGCATGCCATCCCGTTACCATATCTTTCCTCAAGTGAGTCAAATGTGCAGCCCTTTGGAACATCAGAGTGCCGGTTCCCATGGCAGCCAGAGCCACACCGAAGCAAACAATGAAAGACCCAGCACTGTTCACAGACCAGGCAGAGGACCACCATCCCTCATCTGAATCCAGCAGGTCTTCAAAGGCTGCGCCGTTTCTAAGAGCTGGGATTGTACCTCCTTCCTCCGAAGGCGTCTTCATGCAGCGAACATTAAGCCGGCTTCCCATGAAAGACCTCCTAGGCACAACTCCGGCTAGAATGACGTTATGTGGTAGACTCACATACAAGACCCTTTTGTGGGCTTTCAAAGTAGAGCCAGATGTGAGCTGCTGCTTGCACGGAGTCTAAACGAGGTTTCAGGTAAATCAGATGTATGCATGATTATAAAATCGCATGGTCCATTTCAGTGAAATCTGCACCGGTGCAGAACAAGATCTCCGCCGTGCAACTTGAAAACATTCAGATGAGGATTTACCTGGGAATATTTTCAACTTACACAGAACTGTATTTAGGTGGAATAACGGCCAGAACTCAACAGTTTTAGAATATTTGTCTTTGGAAGAAGGAAACAGAAGAAACACATGTTTTCAGAACCAAAAATAAAGTAAATTTCACTATTTTTTGGTGGGGAGGCGAGGAAGGGACGGACACAGAGAGGATATAAGTAGCGTAGTAGGAGAAGAAAAGGGAAATTTCTGAACTAATATATTTTCATGCACAGAAGGAAGACAGTATAGCTTAGGAGTTAAGTGTGCTGCCCTGTTCTGTTTTGTGTTCCTGTAAAAAAAAATAATAACTGGCACTGGGTAACTATAAGGAAAGATATTTATTTGGCTCAAATTCTGGAGGCTGAGTTGGGTGGCCATTTCTGGCACGGTTCTCCTACAGCTTGACACTCGGGTGTGAGTAAGAAGCAACGGTGCGTAGAGGAGAAATTCTGGGAGGTTCGAGAATTGCTTTCACATAACTGACTCCAAAAAATCCAGATCGGTCCCCAGAGAGTGGGACCCCATTCCCTGGAGCATCAGCACCTCTGTCTTTACCCAACTCCTGTTACTTTGGGGACATGAGCTTTCACTAGAGAGAAAAAAATACTCAAGCTGCAGCAAGCACACATTCTGAGGTTTGGGACTGTCAACTGCCAAGTTAAGTTTGTGACTTCCACAGTGCCCACTTTTGATTGCCATCTCTTAAGAGGGACATTATGGAACTAACAGTCCCGAGCAGCTGAGCAGCTGCTGTGTGTCAAACTCTATGCTGTTATTTACAGTCATTCACTAACTCACTAACGCTTAAATGGCTTCCCAAGGTCAATGTTGTTATAGTATCTGGTTATAAGTTAATCTGTAGAGATAGTTTAATTAAATAGCCTGTATCTGGAAGGAATGTCCCATGGAGCAGGCAGTTACAGGGGATTTAATATATCGACGTCAGCACTCTCCTAATGATACTAAGAGTTGGATTGGGTGTTTTATACGATGTTTGTCACTTTAAACTTTTTTTTTTCATATTTTGTGACTCGGTTCTAACACATATTCATCTTTTCAAATTTGGAGCGGTAAATCCTAGAAACTTACCTCCACCCCACCTAGAAGGAAAAATGGGTAGATCCCCCCAAACCAAAATAGTTTAGTAATGCTATTTTTTTTTCTGTACCTAGAGTGAGTATTAAATGAGAAGGGGCAGTTTTTTTTTTTCAAAAGTTGTTTCTCTACTGCTGTAAAACAAAACAAAACAAAAACAAACAAACAAACAAAAACAACAACAAAAAAACCCCACATCTCACCTGGATGGAATTTGTTGCCCTTTCCTGTTTCTGGGAGGGCATTTAAAAATGCGCTGATTTGTAAGATTTGTTCTCTTACCTATCAGAGAGAAAACAGGACAAGCTTTCTCTGGGGAGAATTTTTTGCAGTGGAAAGGAAAGCTTAACAATAAATCCGAACAATCGAAACATCCAGGAGTGCTCTTAAAGAAAACACGCAGACCCCCATGGGAAACCCACGTGAAGATCTCCAGGTTTCCCGAGGTTGGAAGAGAGCCGCGCTTCTGGCATTTTCTTCACTGACGTGCGGGGAGCCTCGCTACAGTGAAAGCTCCCATGAGCCATGCTGTTTCATGCCAGATAAAATAAAAAAGAGCAGATTGCAAAAGAATTCTTTATAGTGCTGCGTCATCAAGAAATACGTTCAAAGATCATGTCGTGAGAGGGAGGCCAGAACAGATAACCACAGACTCGGCACATCAGTAACTCTCTGTCTTTTACATCGTGGTTGCCGCTGATTCTCGGTTCATTCTCTGGCTATGGGAATGAATGTGTACTGACCCCTCACATGGTCTTTTCTGGACCACCTTGGAGTGATGAGGGCTGGGAATTTACAGAAAAGTGGGGAAGGCAGTGAGGTCCGGAACAGGAATGGAGGCAAAGCTTGTTGGTCCAAGTTCTATCTACTGATACGCGGATCTCTGACAAAATGAGTTACTGCAAGAAGCTCGTCAGGCCCATGCAACTTCATTTGCAGTTTCTAAAGATGTTTGATTATGTTCGTTGGTCTCACCCTTTAACAACAGTGTCAGAAAGCCCCTGGTAGGAGCTGTCAGTAAGCACACTTGCAAGGGAACTAACTCATTCCTTCTAAGTAGAGTGCCTGTGTGCCTTTAATAAACATCTTCAACCAATTGACTCATAGAAATTGCACACCCACTACAAAGTAACAGGACAGTTGATGAAAGGTGTCAACTCTGAAGGTATATGGGATCTTGGACAGGTCAATGCACAACCACCATTTATAATTTACTATCTAAAACAGGCCTTGCTCATTCACTTAGAAATGAAGTTTTGAAACTTGTTTTGTTTTATTTTGCTAATGACTCATCAGCAATGCCAATGAGTCTTGGTAAATATTCCTATTTGAAAGCAATGGATTCTGCTGTCAGATAAACCGTTTAAATGAAACTTTGTAGCTATAGGATAGTGAGGCCAAAGCTGACTGCTGTGTCTTGGGAGAGTCCAGGCTTCCTAACGAAACCAAGTATACATTTAGACCCCATAGTTCTGGAAAAACCTCCAAGAGAGTTGCCAAATGTGTTCTCCCCTCATAATATTTGAACATATTTCAAGGAAATCTAATCCATATGTTTCTGACCCATTTATATTTGAATCATAAACTTGTTCTTTTCTAAGATGGATTGGAAGTCCAGCAGCTCCTTGTCACTTACAAAGTACATATTTTTCTAACGTCCCCACTTAAAAACAGAAAAATCTGCTTTAAATGAAGCCACATAGCAGACAGGTACTTTTCAGTTCAGAGTCGCTGCTTGGGAGCACATCCTCAGTTTGGCCAAAGGTGCTTCTGACATGTTAGCTGTTTGTTAACTTCACAAGTGTGCCAACTTCTCATTCTTTCTCTGTGTAATTATTAACTTCACTGCCATTGTGGTCTTGTTAATTCATTCCACACGTTGAGTATCCTCTGGAGACTTCTATTTTTCAAGTATCCTTAAGCTTAGGTCATTTGGGGCTTACAAAGTATGGTGTGGGACAATTTTGCTTTTTTTGGAATGTGAATAGTTTTTCAGCAAGTAATTTCTCCACAAGCATCTACCCTCGTGTGATCCTTGTCCAGCTCTGAATTCTTTGACTTCATTTTAGAAACAAATAAATAGAATTGCAGACAGCACACTCATTCTAGGAAAGGCTCTCAAGGGAGCCAATAGACACTCCTTGCATGTAAGGTGGCTTGAATAGGAATCCACAATTTCCACCAGGTCTGTGCAGAAAGAGCAAGCCTGGACCTTGGCAACAGGAGCGTTACATGTCTCTGTACAACAGCCAAAAGCTTGCGTTTTGTTTGTTTTTTGCTTTTCTAATATTTTTTCATTTTCTTCCAAAAGTTCCTTTTGTTTAATGCATTTCAGAATGGCCATAGATACACTTCTATTTCTCACGGAACATATTCTCATTAATTGCTTCCAGGTGTTGCTAGCCACAATGATTTGAAAATTGTCTTTGTTGTGAGGCACTGGGCTGTTTACTTCACTAAGAGGTCCTAACCACTCTATCTTTGTCTTATCATAGTCTTGATGTAGTACCATTGTCCAGTTTGTAAATCTATCTTAAGAAGTAAAATGTACCCAGAGTCTACAGGAGATTAATTACTCTTGGCCCCATGAGCTATTTTATGATCTCTATACTATCTGGCAAGCTATCTTCCAGTGCATATTTAGCCCAGGGTATAATTTACACATGGCAAGAATACCCAGACTCCATTAAGCTGTTTAACTCAATATTTTAAAAATCATTTTTCTCATCAAAAGGAATCCATAAACATTTGCAACGTCCACAAGAGTTTATTTGGGTTAGGAAGGGTATTAGAGGGTAAAGTGAAATAGCTGAGCTTGTGTCTACATGACAGACTCGTTATAGTTTCCTCTCTTGTGAATCTTCAGCAATTCATGGCAGACAAAATAAATGACGAAACCAAAGATGTGGCTGCTGTGGGTGGCCTCACCTAGGCAGTCCCATCCTGGGTGCTCTTTCCCCAACCCATGCACTTGACAGACGACATCTAGAGACTTTCTGTTCTTACGCTCAAGTCCGGTCCTCTCATCTTCCTTCTCACATTCCAATGTCATCTCTCACTCTTCCTGTCATATTTCAGAAACCCTATTACCTTCTGTCTTTGCTACCGCTGTAGACAGGGATGCAGGAAAGTGAGTCAGTGTTTTAAAAGAACTCACAGTGACTGAGAAGAGATTTCCAATTATTTTCCATGCAGATATAAGTTGGAGAGCATAGGAGTCTTCAGTGATCATGACAACCCCAGAGTCATAATACCTCAAATACTTGCACATTGAAGGCATTCACCCCTTAGTACTCCTCAGTGCTGTGTTATTCAGCTCTATGGACTGGTTGTTTTAGGGAGATGCATATAAAAATCTTTGTCCATCATTTTCATACATGCTTGATGCCAAAACATGAAGGGTATGGGAGAAATCCAGGAGAAGAATCATTGACTGTCATTCCTAAAATTAATATGTGGTTTACATTTCTGCTTCTATCCTAGAAGTGAACTTTGATGCTTTGAGATCTATTGCAGGCCAGGGACGTTTTGAAGTATTGGACAGTGGACAAAAGTCTCCAATCAGAAGTTAGCTAATTTACCAACAATTGACCCATGGTCAATTTTCAGAGAGGTTTTCTGTAGAATTCTGACTGCCTTTGGCTTTGTGTATGCTTGAACATGTCTTTTGAAGACGAAGGTTCATAAAAAACTAATATATTGATCCACAGAGCATATATAAGAAAAACTAAATGAAACTTTCTCTAGCATGTATCTGAGGGAAATGACAGTGAATGTGTTTACAGAGGGAGACACTTGAAATATTAGGTAACTCCATTTTGATGTAGAAAGTCTTAAAATGACAGCACCACCCACCAAGGAGAAAAGCTAATTAATTTCTGATAATGTGACTAAGATGTAGCTCGGCAGGGAGAGTGTTTACTTAACGTTCATAACGTTTTGGGTTAAATCCATAAAAAGCAGGTAGGTTAGCAAGAGTCTAGGTTCCCAACACTTAGGAGAGGAGGTGGGATGACCAAAGTTCAAGGTTATCCACAGCTATATAGTGAGTTCTAGAAAACCCTGGTTCCCCCACCCCGGAAAAAACCTCAAACAAACGAACAAAACCTAGATCGTGATGGTGTGAATGTGCCTATTGATGATTCATCTCCCATAAAAAAGTAAATATTTGATGAGAGATTAATAGGTAGCATTTGAGAGACAAAGCTTATGAAATGGAAAATTTAGAGAGGGTACCCCAAGCCTTGGGGAACTGAGTGTCCCGAGTGCTCAGGAGGATCTGGTGCACACCTGGCTTGTCTAATTAAGTGTCTACTTAAACTTTCTGATGTTGACTCCTAGTGGAAGTAACAAAGCACCCTTCCTGGCATTGTTTGAATGTGGCAACAAACACTATTAAGAGTCCTAGGAACAGGGCTGGAGAGATGGCTTAGCGGTTAAGAGCACTGACTACTCTTCCAGAGGTCATGAGTTCAATTCCCAGCAACCACATGGTGGCTCACAACCATCTATAATGAGATCTGGTGCCATCTTCTGACCTGCAAGAACACATGCAGACAGAATATTGTATACATAATAAATAAATAAACCTTTGCCGGGCGGTGGTGGCGCACGCCTTTAATCCCAGCACTCGGGAGGCAGAGACAGGCGGATCTCTGTGAGTTCGAGGCCAGCCTGGGCTACCAAGTGAGTTCCAGGAAAGGCACAAAACTACACAGAGAAACTCTGTCTCGAAAAACCAAAAAAAAAAATAAAATAAAATAAAAGAGTCCTAGGAATACAATAAACCCAAAAGCAGTGCAAAGAAATGAGGAGAATGGGTGGGGGATTGTTTAGAGGTGAGAAGCCCAGAGTTGCTCCTTGTTGCAGTCTTGGATCACTTATTGCAATTCCCTGAACTTAAATTTCCTTAGCTTGGGATAGCATTGACATTACTTTAGGAGAGGATTTAAAGTTCACTTTACATTAATAAAGCACCATTCAACTGTCAGGCATTATTATTTACTCAACAGTTATTTAGTGAAACTCTTTAGAAGCTGACCGAAGGAGTAAAACAAATACTCTTAAACATCAACAAGATATTGAAGCAGTCTAGGGGTGTTGATCGAGTTCATTTTCTCTGCCAGTTAAAGAACTAAAAGGCAGGAAAATCTGAAGCTCAAGAGGTAGCAGAGAATCTCCAGCACTGCAGACAGAATCAGCTGTGGAAGAAAGGTGTTTCTTGGGGGTGAGGAGACACACATGTACAGCAGACACACAGAGAGAAAAGACCCTCTGCAAAGCAGGTGGGGGTCTCAGCAAAAAAATCCTGTCCCTTCTCAAGGGCTGGGGTTTTAAAAGCCTCAGAGGAGCTTTCCTCCCCTAATTCGGGGTTGGTCAGTTTAAATAAAGCTAGAATGGTTGATTCACCCAGAACCGTTGTGTGACATGTCCTAAGCAGGCCTTGACCTCATGGAGCCCCTGCTGATGGAAGACAAAAGTCTACAAAACTTTGTTCAAAGCTTTGTTTTAAGTTAGGAAGGTGAGGAAGAAGCTGGCCATGCTGAAAATTCACCACCTTTACTACCTAGCCATAGCCCCTCTCCCTATCTGTCTGCCTAACAGCGTCTCACTCCTGGTCTCTCACATGTAGGTTCGAACCTCACAGATCTCAAAGGCAGCATACTGGGGATTTTAAGTGATCAAATAGGCAACCTCAACTGAGCAAAGTCCAGAAAACAATAATTCTATCAGCTAAGGTACTTGTGGCTGAAGCTGTCTTTGTGTGTCAGAAAGGCCTTAAAAGTACTAAAATAGATGTGACGTGTCAGATGCCCCTCATTTATCAAGTGTTGTTTGTTAGCCTACTATGTGTTAAACTCTCTTCCCTTCAGGTTTTAATAGGAAAATTCGAGATCTCCATTTCTACAGAGCTGATGGTCAGGAGTTAATGGTGCAAGAGAGGAGGGGAGTGACCAGAGGTAATCATTTAGAGGGCAAGGGTTTGTGGTGTATGTGTGTGTGTGTGTGTGTGCGCCTCTGTGTGTGTCCATGTGTTAACAATGGGCAGGGCAGGACACACTGAGAAGGAGACCTTTGCAAAGAGACTGATAATAAGGAAAAAGCTCTGTGGCTATCTGAGGAGGACCATTTCAGGCATTCCTACCAGTCAGTCTCCATAAAAATAAATAATAAATAAATAGATAATAATAAAATAAAAAATCAGTACCTGAGGACAGCAGAGGCCCATATCAGCAGAATACAGGGTGACTGAGGTCATATCTTATTGGCCCACAAAGATTTGACCTTGACATTGAGATGTTGCATTGGTAGATGATGCCGTTATGGTTCAAGTTTGCATAGAATCAGTATGGCCAGCAAACCATCCCATTGAAACAAAAGAAAGAGCCTGAGATTGCAAAGAAGGTCAGAGACAGTGGGGAGAAAGGGAAGGGTGAGAACAAGTAGATAGGTTCCATGGAGGGAGCTTGGGCCTTAAAAGAACAGAGGGCAGTTCACAGCAGGGGGGGACCCCAAAGAATAGTTGATTCCACAGGTTGTTTTCACTTCAGTTATACAGGAAATTTGACATCCTGCGAACCCCGCAGTAAGTTTAGCTTTCTTCATGCATTCTTAGATGGTGATTCAGTAGGCAATAAAGAATCACACCTTGTCCAACCCTGCCCACTGTCCATACCAAGGAGAAGAGTCCTGTGTTAGGAATGAATGATCTAGGTCATAGGAGATGTTCACAGTGGAACCAAAGCATAGGGATAGATGGAGATGGCCTGTCTGGGGACAGATGTTATGTTGATAAGTATTGCAGTGACTACAGCTGACTGTGTGGCAAAGCACTGAGGGACTTCCTGGTGAGAGTCACTGCTGCAGTCACTAGTGAAGACTGAATGAGTAGGCTAGCCACTGGGTTTGAAATTGTGGGCTGGGGGTCCAGACAGAAGGGCCAACACATATACGTGGGCCTGGGCACAACTGCAAACATGGCAGGAATGTGTAACCGTGGCAGCTCACATTATGGCTGGGGAGTGGAGAATGAGCAGAAGCGGTAGGCAAGGAGACTATGACGTCTCCCAGGCATGTTCTCAGGGTTTGTTCTTTCCCTTAGGAGCAAAAGGATTGGTTGCCATGTAAGTGAAGCTTGCCAAGCCCCTAGAGGGCTCACTGTAGTGCAAAGGCTTGCCCGTCACTGTTTGTGGTCTGTAGACCTATGAAGGTAACACACCACCACACCACCCTGCAGAGTTTATGTGAAGCCTCCATTCGACTGATGCCTATGCTTTAAAGATCTTCTCAATTCTTTTTTTTTGTTTGTTTGTTTTGGTTTGGTTTGACTTTTCGAGACAGAGTTTCTCTGTGTAGCTCTGGGTGTCCTGGAACTCACTCTGTAGAGCAATTCTCATAGGTATAAAATGTGAGAGGGCAAAGCCAATAGTGTTACATGAGTCATTTTATTGACGGAAAGGCCTAGAAACCTAAGGAGTGCTTCATTGTACTGCTTTCCCAGCTAAAGAAATAGTAACTGTTTTTGCAACTTAACTTGATTAATCTGTAATGCTACTGTTCATACGTATCAAATTATGTAGTATCCTATGGTGATAATTATACATTATTTTATTTTATCTCCTTTCAGATTGTCTCCTGGGTGAGACAAATTAATGGAATTCTCCACAAAAGTTTACAAGCATCCTAATACAGCCACAAATATATATATATCCTGAAGTACCTATTATTTTCTAACTGTGGCCTGACGCTGTGTTACCTGGAAGAGTGGACCTTGATGTGAAAGAAAGGAACAGGACAAAGAGAATGTCTGAGTTATGGTCTGAGGAAAGAACATCAGCAAAGGAGGTAGATACACAGGCTCACACCTATAATCTCAATACCCAGGAGGCCCGAGGCAGGAGGATTGCTGCAAGTTTGAGGCCACCCTTTACTCTAGTGAGTTCCAGACCAGCCTGGGTTAATAGGTGAGATTCTTTCTCCAGAAATATGAACTCCAAAGCAAATAAGAAGAAAAAAAAAGATTTTACTCAGGATAGAATTGGCTCACACTAACACTGTGGAGAGCAGCTATGTGGTTGTGATTATGGCAGATTGTGGATTTGCCCTGTGTGGACTGCATTCAGTTTCCATTGGAAAACAATATTTGTTCCACTAACCAGCCCGTGGGCCATGACTAATGAACAATCAATGGGAACACCAACTCCATTTGGTACAATTTATTCCAGTGGGTCAAGGCACATTCTTAGTGTTTGCTGTTGAAGACATTGAGATGGGAGCATGTCGTGTGCCTATTCATCACCAAACAGGTACAGATATTGGCGGAAGAGGGAGACTAATGGGAACTAATCAATTCTACCGCCAGGGTGTACCTCAAGTTCCTCAGCTGCCAGCACCCAGGTTGTGCTCAACACTCCAAGAGCTGCGGAAACCACAAGCCAATAAAGCCTCCCTTCCTCCTGCAGCGACACGGCCTGTGTGAGGACAGATTGCCCCATTGTGGAGCACATCGTGACATGCAGTGGTGAGCAGGACGTGGGGGAGACGCTGGCTGGCTGGCACTGTGGACTGTTGGACCAGCTGTGGAGCATCACGTTACGCGGAAAACAACTCTCCATTTTCCACTCCCGTGAAGGTGGAGGCAGCCATTCCTGGGCTCATTACCCACGTCCATAAAATATAGGAATGGGAGAATGTGCTGGAGTAAATTTCAAAGCTGTCAGGATTTTGTGGTCTTGATATATCCAAGGAGATATTTTTTATGTATGTTTTATAAAACTATTATCTTGTTTACTTTGTGGCCACTGTGTTGGGGAAGCACTTACCTTCTGCCAGATTTCTGGGGAATGCAGGGTGACCAGAGTGTCACACTGTCTTCAGAAAGAGCTACTCACTTAGAAACACTTCCCAGCTAGGTATTATTAAATTAAATAAAAGAGAGAGATTGCAAAAGATAAAAATATATGTATATAATGTATTACACTTAGTATGTAATGCAGATGTATAAACACACACACACACACACACACACACAGAGTCACATATGATATTCACAGGGGAAGCCTGGAAGGGTGCATGCCAGCAATGCTCCAGGTGGTCGTGTCTGACAAATTCTGTGTTCCTTCACTGTCCTTTCCACGGCCATCATAGCACAGAGCATAGGCTGAGGTTTTGCTCCCTCTGTTCAGCACACAGCTGGCGACCTACAATGTTATGAAATGTCTCTAAATTTCAGTTTCTTCATTTGGAAAAACGAGAAGAGTAAGTTTGCTACTTCCAAACATTGGGTGGGTTTTGGTAGAGAAGAGTCTAGTTCAAGCCTCAGTTCGAGGAAGGATTCACCGAAAGTCTGCTGCTGCTCACAAAGGATGGCAGGTTGCTGTTTTTGTTGTTACTGAGATACTGTATTTCGTGGGTGAAATTAACAGAGGGTTTGCCTGAGACCTGCTATTACCTGCTGTGTTATTCACAAGCCCTGTGCCCTGGGGTTGTCCCAATAGTACTTCCCAAGGAGGGTGGGGTTGACAAGTGTTAACTTTACCCATGTCACACAGCAGGTAAGTTTAGTCCAAACTTTTAGAAAAATCATATATTCATGTTTTCTACTTAAAGAAGGTAGACTGGTGACTGGTCCCTGGATTTCTGTGTGTATGCTTTCAAACCCTCCACTGTCACATAGATTCCACATTTTCCCTGCCTCCTCTCTATACACTATGTACATTATCACAGCGAGAGTGACTCTCACGTGACGCAGTATTTACCCACTACGATTCCAAAAACCAAACCTAACCATGTCTCCTAAACCACAGCTCTTCACTCATCTGTCAGAGGCACCACTCGCTCTGTCTGCCTGCAGTTGTCTCTGCAATGCCCCAGAAGTCTCACTTCCCTGCGTTAATCATAGGCTCCTGCTCTCTGGTTTGAGGAGGAGCTCAGCTAGTCATCCGGCCCTGGCGTTCTGACACGAATGAGCTTGTCAGCTGAGCATTTCCTGTCTACACACTTGGTGGTTTCCAAACACTCCTAGAGAGTTCATCCCTGCAGGTAAAGGGAGATTTAGAGAGTGTGGGGTTGGGAATATCTGAAGCCAAGCCTTAGTGAGGGAAGAGGAGGGAGAGAGAGTTCCAAGGGATTGATCTTTAGGACCTGCAAGGATACGAAGATGTAGGGCCAGGTGAGGCCCAGGGAAAAGTTCAGTCCTGGTCTTTGCTGGGAGACAGTGCCTCAAAGGAAGTGGGAAGAAAAGCCTGCAGCCTGGGGGCTACTTCCCTAAGTCCCTTAAGTAAGTGTCCTGCTTGACCCTTACTGGAGCTTGGGCAAGGAGGCAGCTCCCCAGCATAGCACTCAGGTCTTCTACTCCATGAGCACCCCCCAACTGATTGTCTTCCTATAAAGTCAGAGGGATGTGAGTTCAATGTCTCTGTGGGTTTATGATGATGGCCTGTTCCGTTTTAGCCTGGATTTTATGTTTTCAACCTGAGATTTTAGGTTTTTGATCAAAGAATTTTTCACATGTAAACAAAACGCAAGGCTCACCAAGGCGAAACCCCTATGAAGTCTGAGCTGTAGTGATGGCGGTGCAGGGAGCCTGAGCGAGCGGCGAGTTCAGTTGCTCTCCGGGCGTTGTCTGCACTGTCACACTGTCGAGCTGGGACAAATGGAGCTGCCCTGGCCACACCTGGCTGCTCCGCTGGGAGGTGGCGGTGGCTGGAATCTGTATTGGCACGCGTCTTTGTGAGGCTTCCGAGACAGGCTGTCTGCACACCATTCTTGGGAAATCTCTTCTCTTCTCACCATCTTGTTTTATGACAAAGAGCTGGAAGCCTGGTGTGAGGGCTATTCTTGGTTGTCAGCTTGACTGTATCTGAAATGAACTACAATCTGGAAAAGAGGGCACACCTGTGAGAAATATTCTGCTTGGTTTGAAGTGGTGAATCCATTTCTAGTCCGGACCTTTGAGTTGGGAGGACACAACTGTGGTCTAGATCTTGACGGGGAAAGACACAGGCTTTGATCTGGACCTTGAAGGAGGAAGACATGCCTTTAATCAGAGCCACACCTTCTGCTGGAAGCCTATATAAGGACATGGAAGAAGGAAGGTTTTGCTTTTTGCCTGTTTGCCCTGCCTTGCTAGCATATCCCACTCCTTCACTGGCATTGGAGCCTACTTCTTCAGGATTCCAGCATCTACAGAAGACCAGCCTTATGGGACTGAGTAACTAATTCTTGTTCATAGCTAGCTACTGTTGGATTAGTTGGACTGCAGCCTGTAAGTCATTTCAATGAATTCCATATATATAAGAGAGAGGGGGCTTCATTCCATAAGTTCTGAGACTCTAGAGAACCCTGACTACTATACCTGGTAAGGACACGTGATCTGCTCCAGACAGTGACAATAACATGATAGCAGAATGGGCTGGAACCAGGCTACTGCTTACTCAAAATCTACTGCATGTGGCTGAGACTTTTCCCATTTCACAACTTAATGTCCTATAAAAAAAA
>CABHPH010018032.1:0-23875 GCA_902168325.1 Peromyscus nudipes | reverse complement strand
TGTCTCTCTCTGGGCTGCTCACCTGAGAGGAGTCGCTCCACCCTGCTGTTCATTAATAACAGTGAGTTTTTTAGTGAGCCTTTAGCTTTGACAAGACATTTAACATTAGTCAGCTAATGAAAACACAAGATTAAAAAAAAAAAGGAATAAAATGTAGCCAGAAGGTCCTAGGAAATCTTGTATTGATTGCTTTCTGTTTTTTTAAAGGTCAAGAAAATGTGCCTTCCTCCCCAAATTGAGTAATTTACCAAAACTCATTAACAAAGACATGTGAATGTAGGTGCCCATGTACATGCATAGTAAGTCCAGAGGTTGGCATCAGAGAGCTTCCTCAGTCCCTCTCTACCTCTTTTTTTGAGCTCACTGACCCTGGAGCTCACCAAAAGCTAGACAGAATGGCCTGGCAAGCCTCTGAAATCTGCCTGCTACCACTAGGGTTAGAGGCAACTGCCACAAAACCCAGTTCTTTACATGAATGCTGGGAATCTCAACCCAGGTCTTCATGCTTGCATGGTGAGCACTTTACCTAACACAGCCATCTCCTCAGACCTGAAATAATGTTTTAGGTGTTATGTAAAAACACTGTTCAATATGAGGAAGAGTATTATAGACTCTGACCATTTTCTCAAAATAGGAAGACTGCTTTGCTTTGAAAAATGTCTCTTTAATAACTCTTTTTCAATTACACTGAATCATTTAATGGTCTCTTCTCATTTTTAACAAGTGTGATTAAGTACACTGCCCTGTGTTTTAACTGCTACTTATTCAAATCTATCATTGCTCCATATCATTTATACCATATGTCAATGGTGTAAATCGTACCAATTATTTTAAAAGTTATCATTTTGGGGGTTGGAGAGGTGTCTCAGTGGTTAAGAGCACTTGTTGCTCTTGCAGAGGACCTGTGTTCAGTTCTCAGCACCTATGTGGTTGTTCACAACCATCTGTAACTCCAGTTCAATGGGATCAGATTCCTTCTTCTGACCTTCAAAGGCAACCACCAAGCACACACATGGTGTATCGACATACATGCAGGCAAAACACACACACACAAAATAAATAAATCTAAAAAAAAAAAAAAAAAAAGCCATTATTTTGAACCAGACTCAGCCTAAATTTAGCATGGGGAATTATGCTCATGTGAAGATAAGAGAATTTTTTTAGGAAACATACATAATTAAATTGACAGTTTCCATATCATTCTTGCTAGTCTACTGCCTCATTCAATACTTTAGAATTACAGTTAAACAAACTGAAACTTCGACAGATAAATGCTGAAAGTAATGTGCTTTAAAGAGAAGTTGACAGAGGATACAGTGAAGTACAAGCATGCTTTGGGTAAATCTATATAATTACCCTTACCTCTTGAATTTGCCTGAAGACCACTAGATGTCCCTGATCTTTTATAACATTGCTGGAAATTGTCCTAAAATGAATACATGAATATTTAACTTGGCACCAGAAATACAGATTAATTAGCATGGGAACATCATGTAAAAAATACAATGCTGAGTAATAATGGAAATTCAGAAGCAGAGATGGCCTCAGTCATTCATCTTAATATAAAAGGGCACAGTAAAGTAAGAAGAGCACATAAATTATTCAATATGACCCAATTTGTAAATCAAATGTAAAGACTAGGGTCAGCGAGGAGTCTTAGTGGACAAGACACTTGTCACCAAGCCTGACTGACCTGAATTAAATCTCTAGTACCCATACGATACAAAGAGATAATTCCTACAAATAATCCTCTAACCTCTATATGTGTGCCATTGTACACACACATGCACACATACATACATACACACACACACACACACACACACACACACACACAAATAAGTAAATGAAGTTTTAAAAGAAAAATACTGGTGTAACCCAAATATAACCATGACAGAAAGTTTATAAAGTTTGCTAAAATGGAATGTATAAACCCCATTCAGTTTTGTCAGACACAAGGGAAAAAATTGCTATGTGATCAAATTGGAATAAACAAAACAGTTGAACTTGTAAAGACGAATTCTGCTATATATAACAAGTAAGTTAAGCTGAAGGTAATTTAGTGAAACTAAGGAATATAAGCTCTGAAGTTTAAAAAAAAATTTTGCAATATAATTTTTATCTATTTACTTGCTGTGTGACCACAAACAAGGAATTTAACCTCTGGACCCTTTTCCTATAAAGTGAAAAAGTAAGTGAGCTTATGTGAACATGTGAGGTTCTTTATACCTTTTAAACTCCATCTTCCCTTGATGATAGGAAAAATGTTCACCAGTATAACATCCACAACTGTTCCACAATTCAGTTGCAATAACTACTTACCCTTTGAGTGTAAGGTGTTCCAGGATATTCTCTAGCTTGCAGCTGCAGTTGGCTATAATTCCCATTGGAAGCTGAAGAGGGTCCTCTGTAACTATCGAAACCTAATGAATAAACAAACAACACACATAAAATGACGGGAAATGAAGCTCACTGAAATCTTTGGCTCTAAAAGTTAAACTGGTAGGAAAAAGTTGGACAGATCTTACAATGTCATCATTAGATGTATGTCTTCTTTTTTTGTTTTTATACAGTATGAAATTTTATTACTATGTTCCCACTCTCAAAATTTATGGACTTGGTTGGTTTTTCCTTCTTTTCTTTGTACAGGGCCAACAGAGAAACACTGGCTACTTTAAAAATCGTAAAGCAAATTCCAAGAGTAACACCTAAAGCATAAACTTTTTTGGGGGGGGGTAGGGGGAGTGTTAAAGACAGCGTTTCTCTGTGTAACCCTGGCTGTCCTGGAACTCACTTTGTAGACCAGGCCTGTCTCTGCTCCTGAGTGCTGGGATTAAAAGTGTGAGCCACCACCACCCAGCTAGCCAGACCTTTTTGACCAAATCCAGCAACCAGAACTTGATCATTTTCCTCAGTCAAGTTCGAGCAATCGTCACTGAGCACAATGCTGTGATAATCTTGCCATTTTGGATGAGCTGTACCCTGACATGCTTCCTGACAGGAGAATTTGGCTGTTTGGCTTCAATCCCTACTCTTCCCAACACAATTCCCTTTGCGTAAGAAGCACCTCCAAAAGGATTAGCCTCCAGAGCTAGGCCCAAGTATATTGTCTGTCATGCCACTTCCGGTCCTGTCAGAGACTGGCATAAGGAGATCACAATATTTGTCTATCTTGTTGGCACCATGGGCCAGAGTGAAAGACATGTATGTCTTCTTTAAGTAAAGACATACTAAAATGTTTCTACAGCAAAATGCCATAATTCTGCTGGCAATTTATTTATTTATTTTGGTTTTTTGAGAGAGTGTTTCTCTGTGTAGCCCTGGCTGTCATAGAACTCCCTCTGTAGACCAGGTTGGCCTCAAACTCAGAAATCCACTTACTTCTGCCTCCCAAGTGCTGGGGTTAAAAGTATGTACCACAACGCCCAGCATTTCTGCTGATTTCTAATACTGTTGAAATATGAGTTGGGGTTGGGTGAGGATGGGGCCAATATAATTAGGTACTTAAAACCTCAGCATCAAGTCCTTTTGCTAATATCAAGCTACCATCACAATACTTGAAGCTATAACTAAATCTTAAGAGTCCACTATGTGGACTCAAATTCTCTTGTTCTTATCTGCAATATACTTTGAAAGTAACTTGAAAATGAGTCTTATCTAATTATGATACATTTTAAGAGTTAAATCAATCAGTAAAAAATACCATTCAAATATGAAAACCAAAATCCCCCTTGAAAACCAAGCTGATTAACCTCTTCAGCAAATCACAGAATTAATCTGTTTTGCAGATAGCAAGTTAGGTCTCTTGTAGAGAACAAGTATAATAAAAATACTGGTGGGCCGGAGAGTTAACACAATGCTTAAGAGCACTGGTTGCTCTTGCAGAGGACAAGGATTCAGACCCCAACACCAACATGGTAGCTCACAACTATGTGTGACTCCAGTTCCGGGAGATCTGACAACCTCTTCTGGCATCTGCAGGCACTGCACTTACATTCAGGAAAAATATTCATAAACAAAAAAATAAGTAAAAATTTTTTGAAGCACTCTATTACCTACTAATAGACAATTATAAATGGAAATGACCAAGAGAACAAAGTCAAAATTGAGTCCAGTTTGAGTCAGAAAAAATATATACATTAAAATAATTTAGTACACTAGATTCAAAACATACCTTTGTAGCCACCAGGAGACCGATAGGGATTCATTAGTAACCTCCCACCACGTGTACATCCTCTCACAGACCCCCGACTACTGATGAACGGCTGAGCAGGTCTGGGAAACACACTCGTGGGTGCTGGGTAAAAGGCAAGGTTGCCATTGCTTACTTGAACAGTTCCATCAGGATGGTAACCTGCAGCTTAAGAGAAAACAATGTAAAGTCCAAGAGTTAAATGGTAATAAAGGCCCCATGTTACCAATATATATATATCAAAATATATATTGATATACATGTAACATATATATATATCTCTAACCTATATTTTCTCCCTTTAAAAACATACTTATGATATATAAGCATGTATGAGAAACAGAATATTACTCAATTTATAGAGGAAGGAAATCTGGCACAGTATGAATGAGCCTTGAAGGTGTTATATTAAATGAACTAAGTTACAACAAAAGCAAGTATATAATGCCAACTCACATGAGGTAGCCAGGGTAGTCAAATTCAAAGCCATAGTAGAACGGTTGATTCCAGGGGCCAGTAAGAAATGAAAAGGAGTTAGTGATAAACAGATACAGAGTTACTGCCAGTGACTGATGGGGTGATGACTACTCACACTTAGATGTAATACCACAGAAATCTATGTGTAAAAATGTTAAAAATGACGCCAGGTATGGTGGTATATGCCTTTAAATCAGCACTTGGAAACAGGCAGGTGAATCTCTCTGGGTTTGAGACCGTACTGGTCTACTCTACAAGTTCCTGATCCACTAGAGCTACATAGTGAGACATCTCAAAAACAAACAAAAAAAAGTTAAAATGATTATTTTTACTTTATATACACTTTACAACAAATAAAAATATTAAGCTAAATATCCTAGATCAAGGAGTAAAAGAAAATTAATCCTAATCTTTTCTTTTTCTTTTTTTTTTTTTTTGGAGGGGAGGACGGGGTCTCATGTAGCCCAGGCTGGTCTTGAGCTTGTTATATATCCAAGGATAACCATAAACTCCTTCTAATCTTGCTGTCTCCAACTCCCTATTGCTAGGATTATAGGCATCTTCCATTATGCCTAGTTTATGCCGGTGCTGAAGATGAAACCTAGGACCTGTTGCATGTTAGACAAGCACTTTATAGCTGAGCTACATCCCATGCCGTGAATCCTAATCTTACTAACATTCAAAACTGAGAAGGACTATAACCACAGCATCTGTTATGTAAAGTGTCCTATGTTTCAGCAATACAGTAACAAAATGCGTGCCTCCACATCGAAATCTAGGACTCTACTTAATAATACTCTTTACCACTGCAGAAGAAAGCAACCAGAGTCTCAGTTTATTTATGCAGTACATTAAAGGCTGCAATACCAACACTATAAACCTACCAGTGCTTCTGTATTAAGAAGGAAGGTTAAAAAAATAAATGAAATTTAAAGTTTTTAAAAAGAATGAAGGTTACCTATGCTTTCATCATTCAAAACAGCTTTAAAAGACCAAAACTGTCCCCATTCTCTGAGCTAACAGTACGATAACATTCTACATTATCTCCTCACATTGGTTTTTATTTTCTGTAAGAGCCATCATCTGTACTTATGGTAACACAATGTAATACAATAGCTTCAAAATCTTCACCAGAGCAGCTAGAGTGCCTCCCATCTATCTCAACCACTGTCTAGGTAACCAAAGCAATCAGACTTAAAAATAAGAGCCAACAAATCTAAAACAGCCACTGAAGCTCTACCTCTTCAAAGTTCAAATTAGGTGACAGGAGAGATGGTTCAGCAGTTAAGAGCACTTGCTGCTCTTTCAGAGGACCCCTAGGACCCACATCAGGCAGCTCACAACTGACTGGAATTTCAGTTCAAAGAGATCCAATACCTTCTTCTGGCCCCCATACACATATATATATACATACACACATAAATAAAAATAGATATTTAAAATAATAGTTCAAGATACTAGAGAGATAGCTGAACAGTTAAAAGCACTAGTTTCTCTTACAAAGGACCTGGGTCCCATTCCCACACACATGTGATGGCTCACAATATCCATAACTCCAATTCTAGGGAATCTGATGCCTTTTTCTGACCTCTGAAGGTATCAGGACATGCAAACAAAACATTTATAAACTTAAAAAAAATAAATCTTAAAAACAAAAAAAGTATTTTTTGTTTTTGTAAGTTCCAGGGCCACAGAGGATACTCCAATAAAGCACTGAGTTAGCATGTGGTACTTATACAGAATATATTCAGAAGTCTTACCAGTCTCTGGAGGTTGGGCTGTCTGTTCTATGTGTATAGCTGGGAGCTGGCATTGGGATATTGTCTGAGTACTTGCCGAAGTAAAATTTTGATTGTAGTCAGGTGAATAAGGAGATTCTTTCATTTCTTGTTCTTTCCGTGGAGGGAGAGGTGCATTAACATTAAACACCTTATTTAAAAAAAAAAAAAAAACCACTGGGTATGGTTCAGAGGAAATGCCTAAATAACATCTGTACAACTCTACCAGATTCTAAGGCACTAGATGGGCGAAGGATTTGAACAGACATTTCTCCAAAGACAACAACTAATAAATACATGAAAGCCTGATCATCATCAGTCATCAGGAAAATGTAAACTAAAACCACCATGAGATACACTTCATATCCACTGGGACCACCACTATCAAAAGATGAAAAACAAGACTAAGCAAGGAGAAACTGGAAGCACATTACTGATGGGAAGTAAAATGGTACAAGCACTGTGAAACACAGATGATGGCTCCTTATAAAGGTAAATATAATCCCACCAGTTTCACGTCTAGGTATCCACCCAAAAGAAGTGAAAGTCAAGACTTGAACAGACATGATATGACTTTAGCAACATTCTTCCTAAGGCAAAATGTAAAAGAAACAGTGAAATGAGACACATACTTTAAATATTATTCAGTCATAAAAAGAATGAAAATATGATATATACTACATGTCAAAAATATTATGCTAAGTGAAACAAGCAAGAAGGAGAGAACCAACTCCATAAAATTGTCCTTTGACCTCCACAAGCATGCTGTACCATAGCAGGGATATCATGCCTGGTACTGTAAAAAGCTGGTCAAAAGCTACTGTTGTTGCTTTATGATATATTTATTCTGTCAAGCAGCTTTCTAAATATTTCTGTTTATACCCATAGATTTATGTTGCTTTGAACTTTGGTCAGAGAAGCTTCCTTTTGTAGTAGGTAGTGCTAATGCAGACAATAGCTAAGTATAAGTGACTGTGTGCACTCAGATGTGGATAAATCATCTTTTCAACCTCCCCTCATCCAAGGCACAGAGAACATGGTGGAAGACAGAATTTAAGAGCTGGTAGATAAGAATAGGAGCTGTGGAATGATGACTTTTGAACATAACATGGTTGCTGCACACATCAACTCACAGTAGGTGTGGTCACCTGCATAAAATTTACACAAGATTAAGCCAGTCAAAATTCCAACATGGATGGAGGAGGGGTCCCCAGACTCCACCACAGAGGAACTATTGGTAGTTGATAGCTGCTGAGGGAGGGACAGTCACCCTCCTTTTGGGATGTGACTACTAGTATATTACTCACATCCCAATGAATGGTCCCAAAACCATGTGCATACAGGTAACATTAAGTGGACTCAGGGTTATTACTGACAACAGCAGTGAAACATGATGTTAGAAGACAAAGATGGGGATCTTAAAGGAAGCTGGGGGGGGTGGTAAATGGATATGAAGTAATGATGAATAGATATGATCAAAACAGATTGTATGAATTTTTCAAAGAAAAAAAATTTTTTTTTTTTTTGGTTTTTCGAGACAGGGTTTCTCTGTGTAGCTTTGCGCCTTTCCTGGATCTTGCTCTGCAGACCAGGCTAGCCTTGAACTCACAGAGATCCACCTGCCTCTGCCTCCCGAGTGCTGGGATTAAAGGCGTGCGCCACCACTGCCCGGCCAAAGAAAAAACTTTTTAAGAGATTTCAAAAACTTCAAAGGCAGAACTCCTGCCGAGTTTATATGCAAGATCCTAGGTTCAATCTCCAGCAAGAAAAAAAGAAAGCAGTTATTAAATTTTTACCATGTAGGAGTCTTCCAGACACCTAGCCACAAGTCATGAGCTAACACTTCTGTTCCCTTTGCCTTCCCTACTCTGATGTTTTTGTGAATAGCAAACATAACTGCCTCTCATCTCTCTAGCCCTCTCCCTTCCATAGTCAAAGACCAGCTGTCAGAAAGACTTTAGTGGTTTGTCTTGTTTTACATTTCTATACCTCTGGTGAATAAAAATAATTCCTGAGCCCAGCATGGTGGAGCATACCTTTAATCCCAGTATTTAGGAGGCAGAGGCAGGCAGATCTCTTTGAATTCAAGGACAGTCTGGTCTACATAACAAGTTCCAGGCTAACCAGGGTTACAAAGTAAGACCTTGTCTCCAAAACAAAAACAAAAACCCTGTCTCAAAACAAAAAACAGTACCTAGCTGAATCTCTATTAGTTCAGGGCCAGCCTAGTCTACATAGTGAGTTCCAGAACACCCAGGGTTACATAGTGAGACCTTGTCTCCAAAACAAACAAACAAAAATCTGGTACATGCTTTTAAAACAGCTTGAGAGAAGGCTCAACTTTTAAGAGATGGTACTGCTCTTGCAGAGGTCTACAGTTACAGGGTGATCTAATGCCTCTGGCCTCTGAAGGCACCTGCATTCATATGTACATATCCCCACACAGACACATACACATAATCAAAAATAACAAAAATAAATCTTTAAAAATAAATAGTGCCTAACCTCCTGCAAAATAAAGTGATTGAGTGAGAACCTGATTGAACTGGGCAGGCTTCAAAGAGGCAGAGCAGACAGAAAGCTATCAACAAAGAAGCACTATGACAGAACAACACAAGTCCACTGGACTTGTCTGACAGGTTAGACAGGACTTCAATAGTTCAGGTGAAGGATTCTATTTCATCAAGTGTGAACCACTGTCTGCTTTTAATTAGGCAAAAGTGAAAATAAATTTGAGTGGCAATATTATGAGGCTGCCAGGGAAAGAAGTAAAGCAAGGAGGAAAAGACCCTCAAACTGTGCAGCCAGAATAGGAGGGCCCATGAATTCATGCTACTGAGTCCAGCAGCCCTGCTCTGGGCCTGGTATGGAGCAGGAAGCACCAGCAGGAAAGGTGCTTACTGCTCCACTGAACAGTTTCTCTCCCTGGAAAATACTCCAATCTAGAGTCACATTATCTTTCTCTTTCTTTTCTTTTTTAAAGACTTTTTGTATGAGTGTTTGCCTTCATGTATATATGTACACCATGTGTGTGGCTGCCACCCACAAAGGCCAGAACAGGATGTGGGATCATCCCCCTGGAAGAGGAGTTACAGACAGCTGTAAGCCACCATGTGGGTACCAGAAACCAAATCTGGGTCCTCTATAAAAGCACAAGTGCTTTTAACCATTGAGCCACCTCTGCAGGCCCTGAAATATTATGTTTTTAAAGTTTTAGACTACAATTTGTAGAGGAATACACATTGAGAACACACACACACACAAATCTGAACAAACCTAAATCTTTATGAACCAGAATGAGGCTAAAATAAAATTAAATGAATATTTCAACAATGATAGAACTAACTCATATATGCATTCCCTTACTTCAGGTTACTGAAACTAGGACCCTCAGTAATACAGAATCAGTAATTATTAATAATAAGCTATTACCAAAACAATATGTTTACCATCCACATATTCCTTTTGTGGGGAGGGGGTACTGGGGATCAACCACACACATTTTTACATGGGTCCTAAGCTTTGTCTACTAATTTTTAGAGAGGAAACAAGACTCTGATAAAAATACTCCTAGAACAAATCACTGTATTTTTATTTTTAAACTTTATTTTATATGCATTGGTGTGAAGGTGTCAGATCCCCTGGAACTAGAATTACAGACAGTTGTGAGCTGCCATGTGGGTGCTGGGATTCAACCTGGGTCCTCTTAACCGCTGGGCCATCTCTCCAGCCCGAACAAATCACTCTTAAGGGTAGGTCCCATGCCCAGCAGTAGATGGACAACATAAATAAAATTCAATGACATCTTTGGAGGTTCTCTGTTTCATGTTAAGTCAGGACGTTTTTTTTTTCTACCTTACAGGTCCTTTGCATATATACTATGGCTTCTGGTTTGGAGGACAAAGTGAGCACCACACAAGGGGCTCTCAACTTCCTACCGGCACCAAGCTCTCTGCAAGCCCTGAATTACTATGGGACTCCTGTGTGTGCAAATGTGTGCGTCTCTGCATCTACATGTGTTTCTTGTGCTTTTTCTCTGGCTCTTTCTCTTGTTTGGTATTTTGTCATATTCTGATTTTTTTATTGTATTTTATTTTATTATTATTCCTTAAATACCTGTTTGTTTTCTAAAGAGAGACAGATACGGTGTGGATCCAGATAGGAGAGGAAGTGGGGAAGAACTGGAAAGACGAGGGAGAAGGGAAACCATAATCAGAATGTATTGTATGAAAAAAAAATCTATTTTCAATAAAAGGAAAAAATACTTCTTGAAAATTCTGAAGGTTGTAGATTTAATACTCTGTCACAAACATTATTTACAAATATGTAATATAAATATAAACATCAGCAGCCCTAATAAGAGCAACATGAAGGCATACTTTTCATCCAGTACCAAAGACAGGTGTGGGAGAAACCACAGGTCTTCAATTGCCATCATTTCCCTTACATACTCACTGTCTGCATGGCTTGAAAGGGTGCTGTGCTAATGGCTGCTGAGCTTCCACTTGCAGGAGGTAACTGGAAACCCTTTGACAAGGGAGGATTTGGAGAAGCAAGTGCAGATGCTGGCTTACTCCGGGGAACTGCCATCTATGGAGGAGAAATGCAGCATCAGCCATACTTGCCATATGACAAGAGGTTAACTTGCACTAAGCTCCAAGCTGACACAAGTCAGCAAGTTCTTTAGGATGACACGGGAATACAGGAATGCAGAGAGCAGCATTTGCTTACAATTTTTAAATCTCGGCTGCTGAGGATGCACACTAGCACTCGCTTTTTGATAGGGTGCTGACAAAGTGAGCACCACACAAGGGGCTCTCAACTTCCTACCGGCACCAAGCTCTCTGCAAGCCCTGAATTACTATTTCCAACTAACAATCTAATATTATTCCAAATATATGCAAAGATTGAATTTAGGAAAAACTTTTGGTTAGTTAGTCCCTTAATGTTAGTTCTCTATTTAAAAGATTGGTGGATTTCTAAGTCCTCTGCCTAAAAAATAAAACAACTTTGATATAATTTAAGTAATCTTTACCTATAAAGCCAAATTAATATGACACAAAACCCAATCCCAACAAGATTATACAGCAGACCACTGTAGGTCACTTGGTAAAAATCACTTTTTCCTTGTCATAAAGAAGCCAACTATCTTAAAGATAGACCAAATGAGCACTATAATAACTAATCATCTATTCTTTCTTACAGTCATATGAATTCTCATTTATTAGTTCACCTCAAAAATCTAACCTAAGAGTTATTGAATTGCCCCAAAATTCATTCCATCCATATGTATCTAGCTCAAGGATTTGCTCAAACAGCAAAGGCTGAGATTTAGAACTACACACAAACCTCATACTGTCAAAATGCTTTTTTTGTTTGTTCTTGGAAATAGAGTTTCTCCCTATAACCCTGGATGTCCTGGAACTTGCTCATAGACCAGGCTGGCCTAGAACTCAGAGATCTGCCGGCCTCCTGAGTGCTGGGATTAAAGGCATGGGCTACCACCTCTGACTTGTCAAAATGCTTTTGATAAGATGAGCCAGAGAGACTGTAACTCATTCCAACTCAGTGCTAATAACACTATAAAAAATGAATCTTCAGTTATATGAATATTTTCTCCTAATCCTACTTAGAGCTTTTCTCTTTTTTATAAGAAAACCTAATACTTTGTTATTTTAAAGATATACTTTATTTTTAAGTATGTGTATGTGTGAACATATCTGTGTTTGTGCATGTGAATACAAGTGCCCATGGAAGCCAAAAGCCTCAGATTCCCCAGCCTGGAGTCACAGGTAGTAGTGAGCTCCTTGGAGTGTGGGAACTCAAGATTTAGGTCTTCTCCAAAATCAGTACATGTTCTTAATCACTGAACCAACCATTTCTCCAGTCCTGTATGCTACTTATTAAAATAAATTAATAAATTGACAAAGCTGGGCCATAGTCTCCTGGAATCCCAACATTTGAAAAATGGAAGCAAAAGGATCAGGAATTCAAGGTCAGCTTGAGCTACAGGAGATCATCTCAAAAATAGGGAGGCTGGAGAGATGGCTCATCAATCAAGAGACATTGTTGCTCTTGCAGAGGACCAGGGTTCAATTCCTAGCACCTACATGGTAGTTCATAACCATCCCTAACTCCAGTTACAGGGATTTAATGCCCTCTTCTGACCTCCTTGGGCACCAAACACCATGTGGTGCACATGTATTTGTGCATAAAATAAAATTAATAAATATTTAAAAACTTAAAAATAATTCTAAAAATATATTTATTATATTAGGTAAGATAAGTACTATTAAGTCTACATACACGGCAACGCCAAAATAGTGACCTGTGTATGTTCTAGGACATCTACAGAAAGTAATGCATTAATAAACACAAACACTGTAATTCCACCAATCATGCCAGTAATTCATACGCTCGTCCTGCCATTCTTTGAGACAGCAAAGAAATTAAGATCATAGGTCTCATTACCTCAGGGGTCTCTGAGGTCATAAATTCTGTTTCAGTTCCCGAAGAAGCCTGATCAGTAGTAACCAAGCAAGCATTTGAGCTACAAGTAACTGGAGAAGAAGTCACCTAGACACAGGAACACAGAAACATTGTCAGCACATGCTGTGCTCACCTCGTATTTCCGGAGTGCCGGACTCCTTGACGTGTCACTTTGACTAGCGGTGTCAGGCAGTACGCTGAGTGCATCACAAATATTAACACACTTCATCCTAACAAGCCTGTGCAGTAAGCACAGTTATCCTCATTTTAGGGACATCAAGAAGAAGCAAAGAATAGTTGGACAGGGGTAGTGCATGCCTTTAATCCCAGCACTCAGGAAGCAGCAGACTGATCTCAGGATCTCTGAGTTTGAGGCCAGCTTGGTCTACAGAGTGAGTTCCAGGACAGGCTCCAAAGCTACAGAGAAACCGTGTCTTGAAAATAACAACAAAAAAAGCAGCAGCAGAGAAAGGTGAAGTAATCAGCCAAAGATTAGAACAAAGTTCAGTATCAGAACACTTAGATTCACACACTGCCTTTCCAAGACTGTGTCCCAGTTACACACATAACATCAGCCTTGCTGACCAAGATGCTTGGCCCTAAAACTCTGATGCCAGATCTGCAGTGAGGCTGGCACTTCACAGTGCATGCTGGCAAGCTAGGCACAGGGCTATTCAGGCTTCTGGTCTGAAGACTTTTCATGCCTTACAAGGTAGACAGAAGTATAAAAAGGATGGACAAGCTCTACAAAGATCAAAACAGTATCAAAGCTCTAAGAGAAAATTAAGAGTTAGAAGCAGGTATAAAATAAAAACTAGAAACAAGCACAAAAGGAACTAGGGCTGTGACAACTTAACAATAACACACTGAGCAGTTCAGTGGGAAATCTATGGTACTAAAAAGGTATTAGAATGTAAGAGAAACCTAAGGAAAGAAAGCTAGCAGTAGTGATAGCTAAGTGCTTGTGCATTCAATCCTGCATCCCAATACTTCTTCATGGTTCTCAGAAGCTCCAGTAGTATCAGAGGTAAACCAGAAATCAATGAGTGGTAACCAAACATCAAAGTGGTTATGTTTCTATAACCTGCTTCCCAGCACTAGGGTAGCAGTCAGTAGGATCAAGAGTTCAAGGTCATCCTCCTCAACTACATAGTTGATTCTAGGCCAGCCTGAGCTACTGTTGCATAAGACTTTGTCTCAATAAAATAAAAAAACAGGCACAGGCACACATGCATGTGTACATGTGTACACACACACACACACACACACACACACACTTTCGCACCAGAAAGAGTTGATAGGCCAGCCTGGTCTACCAGGCCAACCAGGGCTACATAGTTAGACCCTGTCCATCTCACCACCACCCTCAAAGAGTTTACAGAAATTTTTTTTAATGCTTTAGAATATTTTATATGCTAAACACACACAATTTAGATCTAATCAAAATATTAGATTTATGAGATTGTTCTAAAACTATGCTTTTTCTAGTACTTTGAATTAAAATAAAATGCCAACCCATCACAGTTGGGACTGGCTGCTGTTGAGCTATACTTGTGTCCAAGGGAAACCCACAGATAATAAGTTAATCTTCCTTTGTCCACTAAATAGTTAAGCTAAAAAGACTTTGAAAGCCAGTGCCATGAAATGCACCTATTACAATAAGACAGGAAGATCACAAGTTCAGGACCACCCTGGACTACAAGGCAAAACCTGGCTCAAAATACAAGCAAAATAACAAATTTTACTTAAAAGTTTCACTTAATAGGGTTGCAGATGTTGCAATCACGCTTGCCTCTAAATTATTGCTTAAGTAGAGTAGCCAGAAGTAGCTTTATGTACTGGTGAGTAAACATGGTGTTTGAGACCAGTGGTTCTAAATGCAAGTAGGCAGACTCACCCAGAGAGGTTATTAAAAGCACAAATGCTACTAGCATGCTAGCACAGGACAACATTCCAGTACTCCTAAGGCAGGAGAATCACAAATTCTAAACCAGTCTAGGCTACAGAGTGAGTTCAAGGCCAGCCTGGGCTACATTAAGAGACTTTGTCTCTAAAAATAATAGTAATACACACACACACACACACACACACACACACAGAGGAAATTCTCTTATAGTAGGTCTAAGATAAAACTAGAAAAAAAAATTTCCAATTATTCTTGCCAAAGAAGTCTTCCCCTTGAAACAAAGGGTGTAAGTCAAATTAATCTACAAGTTACCTGTAATGGCTCTTGAAGAAAACCACTTTGACTGGACAAGTTTTGTTCTGAAGATACTGTAGAGACTAAAATAAATCATACAATTAAGGGGAGAGAAATGTTAATACATATCAACTTGACAAGACAAAATATCAGCTAGAAGAATAGGTTCCTACTGCAACTTTGAAGAGAACAGACTGGATACTAGTTAGAAACACTATTCTGTCTGTGGTATATGGTGATGTGGTTTTTTTATTCTTGTTTTTAATATTTCTATTATTATTTATTTACACGCACATGTATGTATGTTTGTATATGGGCATGTACCTAAGGTTAGGGCCATCCCCTGGAGCTGGAGTTACAAGCAGTTATAAGCTGCCTGATGCGGGTGATGGGATTAAAATCAGGTCCTCTGCAAGAACAATACATGTTCTTAACTACTGAGCCATCTCTCATGGTGATGTCTTAAGGTTATATGGGTAAAAGCAGCATTTCAAAGCTTCCAAAAGAAAAGAACTATGACTTTCAAAAAATTACTGGGGATAAATAATCCAGAAGACAAAGACTAAGACATTATGAGTTGTCACTAACTGATACACATAATCTTCATAGTAAGTCTTAGCTGGTCATCTGTTTGTTTAGATTTTTCCCCTGTGGTTATACATATTAATACACTTTTTACAATTACATAGTTTTCAATTTGGTTTCTCTCATTAATATCAGTCACTTCTCTTAACTATTCTGTTTGTTTCACCCAGCATTACAGCATCAGTCTTTAGCAGGTGTTCAATGTTTACCACAGTTGGACTATGGCTTGATCACGTCATTCCTTATCTGAGAGAAATTAGCATGGAGCCAGAGGCCTAAGCTTTGAGGCATCACACCAGTTTTAGATTCAGGCTCCATCATTAGATACCATGGTATTCACTGTTCTAAATATCAGGACCCAAAAAGCTCCACACCAGATTTACAGTTGAAAGGTCAAGTAGGTTCTAGTCAGAAATCACCCCAGAAAGAACATGAAAAATTGCTAAACCAACTATTAAGCATTTCTACTTGCCTATCTGAGGACTTTTCTCTAACAAATGTAAACATGTTACTGAAGTATACTTATGTCATAATGATCATTTATCCCTATGCAACTCTACTGACTGATGAATACAACCAGAAAAAATTAACAAACACTTAAGCTACCTGGAATGAATGATTCGTAAAAAAATAAATAAATAAATAACTGTTAGCTATAAAGCTGTTTGTTTTAAGTCTTTAGAATTATTATTCTCCTACTGGGTTACCTGGAGAAGCTGAAGGCGGCTGTGACGATGGAATTGCACTTGAGGGTTTGTCAAAATCTAAAACAGACTCCTAAAAATGAGATTTTAAATAGTGAGAAGAAACACAGATGATTCATTTAAAGTGATTAAGTAACTCACTGTATTGACCACAACTTTTACTAAAGGTGCAGGCATCTAGCAAATTCCCACCTTGTAGTTTTGTTTTTGCTTTGTTGTTGTTGTTGTTGTTGTTGTTTATTTGTTTTGGTTTTTTGAGACAGGGTTTCTTTGTGTAACAGCTATGGCTGTCCTAGAACTCACAGAGATCCACCTGCCTCTGCCTCCAGAGTGCTGGAATTAAAGGCATGTGCCACCATTTCCTGGCTCTACCTTGTGATGTTAACAAATTATTCTTAAATAAGAACTTAAAGAGCTAATTGTCGTGCTAGAAACCTCATCCAATGACTGAGGGAACTGGATGCAGTGATCCACAGCCAGGCCCCAGGTGGAACTCCAAGAGTCCAATTGGCGAGAAAGAGGAGGAGGGAGAATTGTTGAGACCAAGGTTGGAAAAAGCACAAGGACAAATAGCCAAACGAATGGAAACACATGAACTATGAACCAATAGCTGAGGAGCCCCCAACTGGATCAGGCCCTCTGGATAAGTGAGACAGTTGACTAGCTTGATCTGTTTGGGAGGCATCCAGGCAGTGGGACCGGGACCTGCCCTCAGTGCATGTGCTGGCTGTTTGGAACCTGGGGCTTATACAGGGATACTTGGCTCAGCCTGGGAGGAGGGGACTGGACCTGCCTGGACTGAATCTACCAAGTTGAATTCAATCCTCAGGGGAGTCTTTGCCCTGAAGGAGATGGGAATGGGGGGTGGGCTGAGGGGAAGGGGGGGGTGTAGAGGGGGGAGAACAAGGGAATCCGTGGCTGATATGTAAAATTAAATTAAATTATAAAATAAAATAAAAAAATGGGGAAAAAAAAAAGAACTTAAAGAGTCAAAACTAAACCCTAAAGTTACTGTCAAACCTCAAGGTTGGGTCAAGTATTAAAACTAGAACAGGATTCGAAGGCCAACTTAGAAATGCACTCCTGATGTGAGTTTTAAGTATAAAATGTTAGTCTAGTCTAATTTGAACTTAAATCTTTATTATATCTTGCAAATGAGAAAGTCTGTTTATTTTTATCTCAACCAGTTACTACTTCATGCCGATAAACATTTTATGATGAGAAACTGTTCTCTTCTCATATCTGTGTATCAGGATTCTCTCAAGAAACCCTCCCAGACTGTGCTTACTTAAGCTAGAAATGTTCAGGAAGCATCCTAGTTCTTTCATTTATCTTCAAATTATCTTTCACTTTGCAGACTAGGGCTGGAAATTAAAGAAAGTGACTGGAGTCATGCAGCAGGCAAGAAACAGGACTGGTGTTTACACCCAGGCCTAAATCCAAAGCTCAAGACCTATCTCCTTTGTTTACATTTGCTTTGTTTACTTGAGTAGTCAGGCCTCAGTAATATAATGCTGTTCTGAAATTCTCTAAGAGTCTATGTCACACTATTTAACTAAACACAGCCTTTCATGATGGATTGGTGGTACAGGCCTTTAATCCCGGCATCTGGGAAGCAGAAGCAAGCTGATCTCTATGAGTTCAATGCCAGCCTGGTCTACATTCTGAGTACCAGGCTAGCAAGGCTACACAGTCAGACCCCATCTTAAAGGGAAAAAAGTCATTTATACAATTTAACATTTAACTATTGATTTAACACAAGTTTCCCATCTTCTATAGCTTTAAAGGCAGGTGATGAGTGTCTCATACTTTTTTAAATAGTGGGACCAGACAGACCAAGCAGCAAACAGGTTCCCAGTCTTAGGGCAACTACCAATGACCCACAGCAGCCCTACACTTAAAAACATGATGCTTTTGATATGTTTATAATGTCTTTACATAAACTTTAAAAGTGAAGACTACTATGTCTTTTGCATTAAAATAAATAAACAAATAAATAACATGGCAGAAAGTAAAGTAACTTGCCCCGATAGCTAGGAAACTACAGAAACAGGACATCATTCTGCACAATGGGATCTAGACTCTTAGCAATTTAACAATGTTTCATATAAAAGTTACTAATTCCACAAGTATTACTTAAGATTCATTTTTAAAATAGATCTAGGTAAAACATGTGGCATGAAAGTTATGGGAGTAACCAACCATTTCCTAATTTAATTTTATGACCATCCATAGGAAGAAATTCATTTCTGGTACTATAAACCTTGTCATATGACCATGACTTACTTAGGGTTGCAAGGAGGAGTGGCCCTAGGTAGAGAGCCTACTACTGTTGTTTTGCTAAATGAGCTTGTTATCAAAGTACCTTCTAAATACCTATGTTTATACCCACAGATTAGTACTGCCTTCAACCTTGGTCAGAGAAGCCTTTTGCAGTGGGCAGCAGCAGTCAATGCAGAGGCTCCTAACTGGTCAGTGTTTAGAGTGACTATTGAATGCTCAGCTCTAAATGGGACATATATAAATCAACTCCTTCAAAGCTCAAGGAACAGCCCAGAGGTGAGCACAGAAGATGGGAGGAGAGCCATGAAACGCTCTCTTCTGGACATGACAAAGCTCTTGCATTCATGAACTCACAGAAGCTATGGTGACCTACAGAAATCCAAGCTAGTCAATATCCCAACTTGGATGATTAAGGGATTTATGAGGCTCTACCCCTAGCTGGAATTATCAGCAACTGACAGCTGCTGGAGGTGCTGGGTGGAGGGAACACATCACTTTTCTCGTGACTGCTAGATTGCTTTTTCTCTAGTAAATGGGTAAATGGTCCCACACTCACACACATGCAGGCAGCACTAACTAAATGCTGTGGTTTATTTTTAAAAAGAGGATGAGAATATGAAGGGGAGACTGGGAAGTATTAAGGGCTACAAGAGACAATGGGAAGGGGGAACTTGAACTGGATATGATCAAGATATACTATACATGTAAAAGATTATCAAAGAATTAAAACTACCCTTAAAAAAAAAATAATGCCAGGTTCCACCCTCCTGAATGCTTAAGAGAAGTTCCTTGTCTGTGTATCCTGAATAATGGGCATTAACAGATTAGAAGCAAGATTGTAAAACATCAGTAGCGAACTTCTGCCCTCCGGGGTCCTCCCATTGTGCTGTAAGCCTGTATTTAAGACCTCCTCCCCCCTTCAATAAATGACATTCGGCATTTAAAATTAAATATATATATAATATAAATAAATAAATAAATAAATAAATAAATAAATAAATAAATAAATAACAAAACAGTTCATACTTGCATAAAGTTACAAGTTCCTTGAATCTGGGTCATAAGGTCCTGCAGCTTTTCTTTCCTCAACAGCGGATCCTTTGGAAAGGCAGAGGAAGAGTCTATAGGCTGAGGCACAGACTTAGGCACCTACAAGACAAACCCACCATATGTGAGTCTCAATCAGGAAGCTTACTTTACTATTACATCTTCAGAAATCAAATAGAAATACTATTTATTAGACTTAATGAAGTAAGAATTCTTACATAAATCCATTTTCCAATTAATTTGTTTTCCCCTTTCAAATCAACTTTAATGAAAATCTTTCTAAAAAATGAAGTATTCTCTTTCTTAAAGGACCTTCTTTTAAAAGTGTTTCATTATAGATAGTTATTAGCATTTGCTCTCTGAGATAAGAAGTTACTGACGAGCCGGGCGGTGGTGGCGCAAGTCTTTAATCCCAGCACTCAGGAGGCAGAGCCAGGCGGATCTCTGTGAGTTCGAGGCCAGCCTAAGCTACAGAGTGAGTTCCAGGAAAGGCGCAAAGCTACACAGAGAAACCCTGTCTCGAAAAATAAAAATTAAAAAAAAAAAAAAGAAGTCACTGACTATGACACATACCAGCTTCTCATCAAGGCAAAAATTGCTATTAAATATGCATCCCATTTTTAAGATACATATGATTTCAGAGTCATTAAAATATTTATAAATACATATATATCCATATACAATATATATACAATCCATATACAAATATCCATTTGCAATATGCACACAATAGGATTGAGGAAATACTTTATTATATTTAACTTAAAAAGTATACTCTTGGAGGCTGCTGCTGTTTAGAGGCTCTCATCATAAATTGGCAGACACCTTGAATTTACCCTAATTAACATTTACAGTTGTCGCTTTTTTTTTAAATCTTTATGTGTATGGATGTTTTGTCTCTGTGCAAGTGTGTGTGTGTGTGTGTGTGCGCGCGCGCGTATACCATGTATGTGCTTGGTACCTGCAGAGGCTAGAAGGCATCAGATACCCAGAACTGGAATTACAGGTGATGTAATTACAGCTGCCATAAGGGTGCTGGGAATCAAATCACAGTCTCCTCAGGAAGAACAGCCAGCGAGTGCTCTTAACCACTGAGCCATCTCTCCAGTCTTTAGCCATATTTTTATAACTGAGATCAGCTGTTCATAGAGAAATGAGTGCCATCTTAGTTACTGAAAGAGCCTAAAACTTTAACATAATGGTACCTGTGCCATAAAAGCAAATTCAATATGTTTGGCCTTTTATAACTAAACAGCCTTGGTTTTTAATATCATTCAACAAAAATCATGAGATCAACATTCTACTATGGTACAGGTTCAAATACCTAGCAGATTTGCAAATTGGGGGGGACTTGTGGGCTTTTTTGGTTTTCTGGGGTTTTGGGGGAGGATTGCTTGTTTTAAGACAGGCTCTCACTATGTAGCACTAACTGGCATGGAACTTGCTATGTATAGACCAAGCTGGCCTCAAACTCTCAAATTAGAGTTCTGTTGTCTTACTGCTTTATTGGGATAATAAAATGGGGTTTTTAATATGCATCTGGAAAACAGCAATCATACAATTACTACTAGATATTATAAATTAATAAGTGTGGCTGTCAATCTTCTACAAGGGCAGGAATAAGATAAAATATTAGCACTTGAAGAGAGGAAAAGAAAAGAAAAAGTAAAAGAAAAAGAAAAAGCCAGGAGTAGTGGCACATACCTCCAACGCCAGCACTTAGGAGGCAGTGGATATGTTTTTGTTTTGTTTTTTGGGTTTTTTTTTGTTTTGTTTTTGTTTTGATCTCTGAGTTTTAAAGCCAGACTGGT
This sequence comes from Peromyscus nudipes, assembly GCA_902168325.1. Taxonomy (NCBI): domain Eukaryota; kingdom Metazoa; phylum Chordata; class Mammalia; order Rodentia; family Cricetidae; genus Peromyscus; species Peromyscus nudipes. Next base: position 2,309 of record CABHPH010018032.1, on the reverse strand, counting down.
CTACATAATGAGTTCCAAGCCAGCCAGAGCTGCATAATGAGATCTTGTCTCAAAAACAAAAACAAAATCCAGGTGTGGTGGCATACACCTTTAATCCCAGTACCTCTGGAGGCAAGTGGACCTCTGAGTTCAAGACCAGCCTAGTTTACAAAGCAAGTTCCAGTATAACCAGGGCTATTACACAGAGAAACCCTGTCTCAAAAAAGAAGAAAAGAAAAAAAGAAAAAAAAATAACTCTAAAATTCTTTCTATAAGGCAGCACTGAAAGGTAGTTTATTTATAAAACGTAATGTTTTGACTTCTCCAAACAAAATGATTCTTCACACTATTAAATTACCAAAGCCTTGATCAGAAAGTTCCTGGCTGAACAGCAGGTGGTTAAAGGTCAACTACTAAGCTGGGGTGGAGAGCCTTGGGAGTTAAGTCTTTAATAAAGTGATGACACGTTTGCTTCATAAGCAATATTAAATAATTTATAATTTAAGAATAAGCAATACTAGCTGATATTAGACAAAGATCATTCCTTACAAACCTCACATCCTGAGAGAGATTTATCATCAACAGGATGAGGCAGACATAGAAATCTACTCACATCTTTGGGTTCTACGTTTAATTTCCTGGGCAGGAGCTGGTCATTTGGTAACAGGCCTGCCGAAGCTGCTCCCCAGGACTTTAGAGAAATCTGTGACTGTGGTGCTAAGGAGTGTTTCTGGTTCTCAGTGTTGCTTTCCCAGGACATCGGAGTTCCAGGCTTCGTTGAACCCTGTTCTCTGCACATAGGAGTGGTCCATGACCTTCTGCCGCTCTGTTCACTCTGCACAGAGACTGTCCAGGATCCAGGAGGTAGCTTCTTTGGATCTTGTTCTTTCTGTGGCTGAACCACCCATGGCTTTGGTGTTTCCTGTATGTTTTGCTCTTTTTGAGGGCTGTCCACTTTGGACTTGGGGGTTTCTGACTTCCACTGACTGACAGTTGTCATAGACACCTGCTGCTTCTGCTCTTCCTGCAATGCTGACCTGAGATTCCCCTGATCTAAGGAAACCACAGGCTTTGATACCTCCTGGGACTTAACAGAAGACTCCCAAGGCTCCAAAGACTCCTGCTTCTTCTCTTGACCATCTGGTTCAGGAAGCATATTCCAGGATTTGAGGAGATTTGGTTTTCTAGCATAATCTGCTTCCCAAGATTGTTCCTCATTTTCTTGTTTTCTTGAATAAGTTACTTCTGTCATATAGCGTCTGTTAAGAAACTAAGCCAAAGAAATAAACAATGTTCTTCAGGCTTCAAATGCATAGACTTTGAATGTAATGTTTAACTCTATTAGTATTCCTACGTCTATCAGTCTCACATGAAAGTATGTGACATCAAAGTCTTTCCTTACCCTATTTGAAGAAACTGGACTATTTCCGTATCTACTCTTTCTTCCTCATTTAACAGAAATGTAAACTTTGACACTTCAAAAGTAGGAATCTGTGACCCATTTAAGACTAGAAGGAACTACACATTATATTACCACAATCACTTTATGTAGTCCCTTTACCAAAGCAATTTTGTCTTGGCTAGTCCGAGGGTTTTTCCACACACCTGTTACCCTCCTTTAAAAGTCACAGCCAGGATAGTTCAATTACAGAAAATTATACTGTTTAGCTGTAGGTCTCCTCAGTTCCCAGATTTTCTCTATTTCCCTTACATATCTACTATATAGCGCATCTGTTTCTCCAATTCTTTTCAACTTCCACAAATTTCAATGTCACTTAAAAAGAGTAAACACTCTCTTCTGCTACCAATGTAAATCTGGTAAAAAAAATTCTATACATCCTTAAAGTCTAACATAAGGATTTAAAACAGCAATAGCTAATGCTAAAGAAGTTACTATGTATCAGACTAGCCCCTTTAGCCTTCACAGTTACACCATATATCATTCTAGTCTTCTCTCTATAGATGGGAACAACAATCCAGCCAGACACTAAGCTGCAAGGCAGGATTCAAGTTCAGTCTGTCTGCCCAAACCTCAGACTCTAAAGCCACAGTAACAGATAAAAACTGTAAACAACTTCAGCAAAGAACCTGATCACTTCTCACCTCCTGCGGTTGTATCTCTGGCTGTACAAGTTCCACAGGAGATTCTGAGAAGATAAAAGAATTATAAATAAATACAAATTCTAAGTTTTTAGCCTGATTATAGCTGTAATTCCAGCAATGAATTTCAAAGGACTCAGAAGAACAAAGAATTAATAAAATTAAATATATTCATAGCAGGACTGTAACATGAATCTTAAAAGGTATTATTAATAAAAAAAAAAAAAAAA
>CABHPH010018012.1:0-12751 GCA_902168325.1 Peromyscus nudipes | reverse complement strand
ATATATATATATATATATATATACATGCTTAGAAATATTATTCGGCTTTGATGAAGAGGACATGTGCCTTTACAGCAATGTAGATGAACTTGGGGGACACTATACTGAATGAAGTAAGATAGGCCCTGAATGTGTAATCTAAAAATAGTTGAACTCCTTGAGGTTTAATCTGAGACTGGGAGATAGGTTAATTGGGGAAAAGTAAGTTGTTTGATACTGCTCTCCCCTTCTCCACTGAAGTCCTTGTGTCTTGAGTATATTAAGAACTCTGTACATGCCTTTAATCCCAGAACTCTGGAGGCAGAGCCAGGTGAATCTCTGAGTTTGAGGCCAGCCGGGTCTACAGAGTGAGTTCCAGGACAGCCAAGGATACACAGAGAAACCCTGTCTCAAAAAGCAAGCAAACAAAAGAATTCTGTAAAACATAAAAACTCAAAATAAACAAAAACTTCAAATATCCAATTTAATTGAAAATGGGCAAAAGACCCAAAGAGGCTTTTACTAAAAGTCATGTTCAGGTGGTAAAAAGAAATACATGAAGTAATAGTCATTATTAGAAGGGAAACATAAAACTACAAATGGCTCACTACATACTTAACAGAACAGTTAAAATAAAGTAAACTTACACTCATTCTAAACTAAGTACATGATTTTTCATAAAAGCTTTACTAAGAACAAGACAAACCTGAAAGCAACCCAGATTTTCTTCCCTGGAAAAATTCTTGCTATGGAATACTATTTGGCAATAAAAAAGTATAAATTACTAATTCAGGCAACAGCTTGAATTATGGTGGTTTATTTTTCAATACCAACTCAAACTTTCTGTTTATCATATAATTGCATATATGTAATGTTCTCAAATGACAATATTATGGAAATAGATAACAGATTACTGTTAGGCAAAGGTTAAAGAGGATATACAGTTAGGAGGGAAGTGGGTACAGCTGTAGAAGAGCAGTATGAGTGTGACGTTAAATTAAACTTGTCTGTTGTTTTTATTTGATTGAGAGATACCTCAGAGATTAATAGATCGCACCTTTGGCTGTGCCTTTTCTGTTATTTCCAAAGATGACTATGTTATGAGGGCTCTGATGTGACAGATGGATTAATTTTTGATAGACTTATTGTGAGATGGTGAAGAGGAGGAAGTTACATCACTAGGAATATGCTCTTGAAGGCTGTATGTCAATGTTGGCACTATCACATGCATTTATCTTTGATTCTTGTGTGCTGCAACATAAAGAGCATGCCTCTGCCACTCACATAGGTCTGTCTTAGTCATTGTTCTATTGTTGAGAAGAGAAAGCATGATCAAGGAAACTAGAAAGAAAGCATTTCATTGGGAGCTTACTTACAGTTTCAGAGGTTAGTCCATTATCTCATGGTGTGAAAAATGCCAAAAGTATAGTGACACACATGGCACTAGAGCAGTAGTAAACAGCTACATCCTGAGCTGCAAGAAGAGAGAAAGAGACTGGGCCTGGCATGGGCTTTTGAAACATCAAAGCCCTATTCCAGTGACACATTTCCTCCAACAAGGCCACAACTCCTAATCTTTATAATCTTTTCAAAGAATTCTACTCCCTGTGACTAAGTGTTCAAACATATGAGCCTGTGGGGGCCATTCACCTTCAAACCACAACAGGGTCAAAGGGCCATTGATTGAATCCTCTGAAACTGTGAGCCAAAATAAATAATTACTCCACTAAGTTGTTCTCTTGGTATTTTTTTTTTTTGCTACAGCTTCACAGCAGTAAGTGATATAATAAGGGATCTACCCAATGATGGAAATGTTTTGTAGTTTGAATTCATCAATGTAAATATATTACTTATTACAGTGTATTAGATTTTTCCAAGATGTTGTCATAGAGCAAAACTGAGTACATTTAGTTTTATGTTGCTGCTGAGGCAAAATGGCAAATAGTTGATTACTTAAAACAATACTTTATTCTCTTTATAATCCTGGAGCCCAGAAATCCAGAAAAAGCTGTATCAAGGTAAATCAAGGTGTTGGTACAATTTTGCTTCCTTCTGAAGGTTCTGAGTGCAGAATGTTTTTTTTTGCCAGGTTTGTATGTGATTATGTATTGGGGATGGAACACTGAACATCCTAACATGCTATACAGTCACTCTTCTACTAAGATACACCTGGATTCCTGTCTCTTTTCTTTTTGGCTCCCACTGGCTATCTGTATTCCTCGGCTGGTATGACATTCCTCTGCCATCAAAATACATCATCCAATCTATTTCCATGATCTTTTCACCTTGTTTTTTTCTAGTCTTGTTTTCCTCTGCTTCCTTCAAATAAGGACACTTTTGTACCTAGACATGTGAAGGTATTCCAAGGTAATATCACCATATTATGGTCATCTAGTGAATCATGTTTATGAAAGTTTCTTTTACCATGTAAGGCAATATTACTAGGTTCCAGGAATTAGAACTCGGACATATTTAAGGGCAAGTCATCAATATGTGGGTATCTAGACTTATCTCAAAGTAATAATTTAATTAATTAAAATACATTAGAAATCATTTAATCCTGTAATTTCTTACATAGGCCATGTTTTAAAAAACAGGAACAAAAGTATTTCATAGTCCCTTAGTTTTAGAATAAAATATGATTAATCATCTTAAATATAAACAACTGGGACTCTAGAGATGGCTCAATGGTTAAGAGCACTTGCTACTCTTGTAGAAGACCTGGATTGAGTTCCCAGTATCCCAGTGTCCCAGCAGCTGACAATTGTCTGTAACTACAGTTCCACTGGATCTGCTGCCATCTTCTGACCTGCATATACACCACACATGCATGTGGTGCACAGATATACTTGCAGACACACATTCATACATAAACAAAATAAAAATAAATCTTAAGGGGCTGGAGAGATGGTTCAGCAGTTAAGAGCACCGACTATTCTTCCAGAGGACCTGGATTCATTCCCAGCACCCACATGATAGCTCACAACTGTCTGTAACTCCAGTTCCAGGGATCCGACAACCTCACACAGACAAATGTTCAGGCAAAATACCAATGCACATAAAGTAAAAATAAATTGATAAAATATTGTTAAAACATCTTAAAACAAAAGTGACTTTTATATGTTTATGACTCACTCAATCAAATCAAATCATGAAATAAAAATTTAAAAACAATGGCATTCAAATTGAAAGCTTCTAATAGTGATGTTTATTTGCTTAAAAATGATACCATAATGTTGATTTTTTTAAATCACTTATTTTAAAGTGTTGATAACATCAAGTATTTGTAATTGTTTAAGGAAATTAAGAAGTTTGGGGAGAATAGTGGGGTATCTCCTCCAGTAACTCAAACATACAATGGGAAGCCAGTTAGTTGGATTTCTAATCAGCTATACTCTCCTCCTTTCTTCCCTCCCTGCCCTGCCTCTTACTGCCATCCCATTTACCAGAACTTAAAACAAAGTAGATATTCTAGAAATGTGATGTCTATTGGTTTTTCATGTATTATAGTTATATTTCCTTTGGAATATTAATGATTTATTGGTATATTGACAATATAAATGTATGAATAGTGTTTATTTTAGGATGTGAGAAGACTGTCTTATGCAAGATGCTTTCTGTGTCTTCATAGTAACATATTTCTTATAAAGTAAGAAGAGTAGGCTTATTAGGACATATTGTCCAGGCTTAGTACATGGCTTCCCTAACTGCAAAATAACTTGGGAATGTTCCTGTTAGCCTTTCTAGCTTCTATATTAGAGGTAAGAAAAGAATAATAGAGTTAAAATGAGTGTTGGGTCACTCACATAGCACTATCTTGTTATAACTTCTATTTCTCCCTAGAATCTTTTTCATTGAGAATTTTAGGTTTATTAACTCAGTACATAGCAATTCAGTTTGGTTCATCTAACATACACTATGCCACTTGGAAGTGCAAATTGGCAAAGCCTCTTTAGAAAATTAGTTGGCATGATTTATACATGACCCACACCCCAGCAATTCCACTCTTTGCTATACACTCAACAGAAACTCATGCCTGTGGTCACCAAAAACATGCACAAAAATATTCATAGAGGCTTTATTCATATGAACTCCAAGCTGTAAAGTACCTATACTATCAACAATTTAATGAATAAATTAGGCATGTTCACACAACTGAATTTTATATGTACGCATACTGGCCAAACTACCACTTCACGGAAAAATATGATTGAATCTCATAAGCTTGATGCAGAATGAAAGAATTCAGATACCAAAGTGGCAGTGCATTATGATAATGTGCATTTAGAAATTGAAAATTAGATCAAATTAAACTATGCTGTAAAAAGTCAGGAGTGGGGTTCCCTTTGTCAGAGAGTGGATAATGACAGAAAAGGAGCCTCAAAGGTGCTTTGTGGATGATTATGATGGTGTTTCTTGATTTGGATGTGTTCAGTATGGGAAAACTGGAATTCAATTACAACTTCTGTATATTTATACATATAAGTTGTACTTAAAGGAAACAAATGATACCAAACCATCCAAAACTATGTCATTGGAAACCATCAATTTCTACTGTAGTGATTATTTACATGAAGGAACATGTGAAGGATTATGGTTTGCATTTTATTTTTATACTTTGATTATTCATGTGATCAGTAAATGTATTCACTATGTTTGCATTCAAATGATTCGTTATATTGTTTGTGTCTGATTAGATTTAGCCATTAAAATTTGAATTTGTTTCAGTGTTAACTGTTTGGGGGGTTTTATATAAAATGATTTATTTTCCATTTTGAATAGTGTAACTTTCTCTCATTGGAATTCTGAAACACCAAGAGACCTTACAACCTAAAGTTTCCATTGCTTGTTTAGTCTTTTTCCAGGTTAACACATAGCACACACACAAACAGGTATTGGGAGTAAAATGGCTGTCTTACAATGAGGAATGTTAACTGATGATAAAAGGCAGTGTAATTTCTGGAATCATATATATGAGCTGACTGCACTTACTTATTCTAGATTATCCATCTCTTTCGGCTAGTCTTTCTCGATTTTCTCGGTCCTTTCCTGTGTTTCACTGGATGGCTGGAGTTTGCATCTTCATCTAATGTTCTTTTAAATGTGAATAAATTCAGTTTCTTGTAAATACTCAAATATTTTTATATTCTCAAGCCCTCTTCACTACTGCTTCCTCGGGTAATCAGTGTTAATCTGACATTGTGGAAAATCCACATGTAAGACTGTTTCCAAGTCTGATTTCACAAACACTTTCTTTAGGACTATTTTTCCTAAATGTTCACTTTGCTGATATCTATAGGTTGGATTTCCTCACATACTTGTAGAGGGAAAATTTGTTTGTTATATATTTAAATGGAAAACGGAATATGAAAATGGATACAAGATATTTTCTTCCGATCTTAAGACATAGGTAAGAAGACAATATCAGAACTGATGATCCCAGGCAACCCATTCTTTAACTTCCAACTTAAAAATTACTCTAAAATGTTCCACTTGTCACATAACTCATTAAAATTCCTCCTAAAAAGTGGCACTATGAAACCATTCTAGCAGATAGAACCTAAAATTTCCTAATTTTTACACAAACCTTTCTACACTTGGCATAGTGAAACAACTTTGCTTCATTACCTTTCGGGCAGAGTAGATAGAAGATACAATTTTTGAGACTGTATATGTATAAAGACGTTCTAATTGTACTTGATTCATAAATTATCTTGATATAAAATTCTAGGCTTGAAGTCACATTTTATCATAATTTTAAAGGTATGGTTCATTACTTTCAAGGTCCCACTTTTGTTATTGAAATGTCTTTTACTACTCAGTATCATTTGCTGTGCTTGTGTGTGTGCGTGTGTGTGCATGTGTGTGTGCATGTATGAGACAGAATATGAATGTGTCATATTTTCTGTGGTCCTTTCAATATTGTGCTCTAAAATACTAAAATTTCTGCATGATATTCTCTGACATATTTATGTTTTCAGCATTCATTGCACTGAGTACTTGATGGATCTTTTGAATCCAGAATTTCAGATGACCTAGATTAAAAATGTTCTTGCATAATCTCTTTGCTAATTTCTATTTCATTTGCTTACTATTTGTAACTATCTATTCCAGAATTTAATGACTTAAAATAGAAAAATTATTATCTCTGAAGACTGCATGAGTATCCACGAATCTGCTAAGGTGGAAGCCACTTGAAAGCTCACATGTTATTACAGTCTGATCATGACAGGAAGTAGTGATATAGCCACATGAACACATTACTGGCTGATTGATTCTTTAAAAAAATGTCTTCTTCATTTACATGTCTATCACCTCCTATAGACTGATTAGAATCACTGAAGATCAGCCAGACACTTACCTCCACGTGTGAACTTCTCTATAGTGTGATTACCTCGGGGTAACTTGTCACATGGAAGCTGGGTTTCCATTAGCGCACATATACTCATTGTTCCAGGAAATGGGAACAAAAATCACTAATCCTTTGATGTTTGTTGAACCTTCTATTAAATTGGTCTGAATTGAAGAACACCAACAAAATGGCTTCTGTAAATGAGAGGGGATTCTCCAAAAAATTACCTTCCGGTTTCATATGCATCATCAAATATTCTAGGTCTCCATTTGCCATTCTTTTGATTCAAACTGCACAATTAGCTCTTCTGAATCTTGCTGCAGATTTGAACTTAGTTATCTTTATAATATATGAACCAATTCTTTTTATTGCTTGGTTTTGTACACACATATCACTTTATAGGAATTTCTATGAAGAACACTAACTAATGCAGGAACCCTCTACTCCACATCCCTGTTCTTGGTTTTTCAGGATACAGGATAATGTTAGACAAATTAACTGCACATATGACTGTTGTGCTATATGATCGTATCAACTAGTGACATCCAAGTCATTGTGGTTTCTGCAGTTACATTCTGTGGTGTGCTCACTAGAAGCTTAAGGAAACATTTCTCATACTTTCTCTTCTTCTGTAATGAATATTTGACTGTGTCTATATCCAGGCTTACATATCCAGTCAGAAGTTTCGATGGTTCATCTTTAGAGAAATTCAGTAGAGAAAGAGAGAAGGTTGGGCTGGAGAGATGGCTCAGCAGTTGAGAGCTCTGGCTGCTTTTCCAGAAAACCCAGGTTCAATTTCCAGCACCCACAGGGCAGCTCACAACTCTATGTAATTCCAGTTTCAAGGGATCTGATGCCGCCCTCTTCTGGCTTCCTTGAACACTGCATGTAAACGATGCACAGATATACATGTATCATACACATAAAAAATAGTAATTTTTAAAGAGATAGAGATGACAAGTAGATAGATAGATAGATAGATAGATAGATAGATAGATAGATAGATAGATAGATAGATAGATAGATAGATGATGGGTGGATGAACAGATGGATGGATGGATGGACAGATGGATGGACAGGTAGATAAGTAGGTAGATAGATAGATAGATAATAGATAGATAGATAGATAGATAGATAGATAGGGGTCCATGTAGTGTAATATTGATAATTTAATATTGTCCATGAATTGTCCAACTTCCTACAAAATATCCCATGCCACTAATTGGCCAACTTCACTCACTCTGTTTTAGTACCTGGTTCTTAAGTTATGAGGCACTTGGGGCTGGAGAGATGGCTCAGTTGTTAAGATCATTTTGTTCTTCTAGAGCAGTGGTTCTCAACCTTCCTAACGCTCAACCCTTTAATACAGTTCATCATGACTCTCAACAATAAAATTATTTTCATTGCTACTTCCTAACTGTAATTTTGCTACTGTTGCGAGCTGTAATGTAATATCTGATATGCAAGATGGTCTTAGATGACCTCTGTGAAAGGGTTGTTCAAAACCCCAAAGATATTGAGACCCACAAGTTGAGAACCACTGCTCTAGACAATCCACGTTTTGTTATCAGCATATCTATGATTACAACTATCTTTAATTCCAGTTCCCGAGGGATCCAACTTCCTTTTCTGGCTTCTGCTGAAACCAAGCACACAAGTGTTGCCCAGCTATACATGTAGGTGAAATACCCATTCACATCAAATTAAATTACATTTACTTTAAAAGTCACAATGTACTTATGAAAATGATGTTACTAAGAAAGCCAGAGGCCAAAAAAGCAGTAGAAAACTGTTGTAAAATTGACACCAAGAAAAGGAGGAGAAAAAGTATCAATGGGCAGGAGCAGAATGATGAGAAAAGTAGAAAAATACAGAATAGGAAAGAGTTTAGGATATAAAATTAAACAGAAATTAAAAAGTAGTTTTTTCCAGTGACCAGGTTGGAAAGAGCAAGTGGTTCAATGGATGATACATTTCACTATGTATCAGATGACTCCAGCTTAAAGTGTGTCCTTGGAGGCTGGAGTGATGGCTCAATTGTTGAGTGCTTTCTCTTCCCCAAGAGGACCCAGGTTTGATTCACAACACTCACATAGTGACTCACAACTCTCTGTAACTCCAGTCTTAAACATCCTCTTCTGGCCTCCCCATGCACTGTCTGCGGGAGGTGCACAGACATACATGTAGGCAAAACACGCTTTTTAAAAAATGAAAAAAAAGTATGTCCTTGAAAGAAGAAAAATAGAGAAACAAAATAAGACGGAAAATACTATTTTCATTAGAAATGAATCCAGGAGACTCAACATCTATGCAGTAGGAGTTGCACAGGGCAGAGAAAGTGAACTGTGATAGCTAACGCTCAACGATAATTGCTCAATGATCATGACTTTTCAGATTCTTGTGTTTACCAACTTGCTTTTCTTTGAATTCAGACTGGCATTTTGAGTTGATTTTGACCAATAAATGGAATTAGTGTCTTTTTACTCTAGGTCTAGTGTTTGGGTCTTTTGGAATTCTGGAGGAAGTCATCTACCATGGAAAGTTGGTGTCCTGAAACCCCTTCGCTGTAAAGAAGCCCAAGCTAGTCATATATTATGGTTTGGATCTGAAGTGTTCCCAAGAGCCTCATGATTTGAGTGCTTGTCTTGTAGCTGGTCATGGTATTTTGGAAGGCTGTAGAACCATTAGAAAGTGGACTCTTGTTAGTCGAAGTAGGTCGCTGGAGAGGATCTTAGCTGTTTCTAAGCCAGCTCCTGATTCTGACCTCTTTCTCTTAAGCTTGTTCTAATATAGTGTAGGAGATTGCTGCACACACACCTACCACCATCAGTATGGCCGTGCCTTGTCTACTATGATGGACCGAGACTGTCTAATACTGTAAATCTGAACAAGTAATTCCTCCACTAACTTGTTTATGTTAACAATTTTGGTCACAGTGACATGGAAATAACTAATATAGCCTATTATTTATTATTATTTGTTATTATATCCATTAAAATAGTTTAAGTTGTAACACTGACAAGTGACTTGCCCTTTCTCATTTCTAAGTTCTTTTTTCTACAAACAAATACCCAATTCCAAAATTCTAATGGGCAGAATGGCTTGTAGATTTAATATGTTTGAGAGAGGACATAACCTAGTCCAAATCCTAGAAATTGTGAATTTGCCACTAATTAATTTGATTAAGATTTTCTACTTTAGTTTCCTCATCTATAAAGTGGAAATAATGCTAACATCTGCCTCAAAGGGAAATCCAAACGCTTTTACAAAAAAAAAAGTGTAATCTGTGTAAGCTTCTCAGAACAGGGTCTGACACATGGGAAACAATGAATGCTAAAAATTGAAGAAATCACTTAACTTAAGCTTGAAATTCCTTACCTCACTTGAAAAGAGTTTTATAAGCTACTTTTAAAGTTTTTCAAACTTACACACCTCCTTACTTCACAATTTCTTCTTTCTATTGCAGAAAAAACATATACACATATCAATTCCCATTATATAATCAGAAACTCAGTTTCTACAAATATCAGAGTTCATTTATGCTCTTTAGTATATTTCAACAAGCCTGGATTGAATAATCTAGTTAAAAGGGATTAAAGGCAGAAGTTGTCAAGTACACATACAGTAAATCACAATTTTGGTTCTTAGGACTACTTAAATTTCAGTGTTTACCTTTTTGAAGGAAGGAAAACCACTTTGATCTATACTGCTATGTGATTCTTGATATAATTAGAAAGATGGTATTTATGGGAAATGTTTTATTTTTGAAATGATTTATTTATTTCTGTTTTATGTGCATTGGTGTTTTGCCTGCGTGTATGTCTGTCTGTGTGAGTGTCAGATCTTGGAATGATAGACAGTTGTGAGCTGCCATGTGGGTGCTGGGAATTGAACCCAGGTCCTGTGGAAGAGCAGTCAGTGCTCTCAACTTCTGAGCCATTTCTCCAGCCCATATGGGAAACATTTTAAAGCAAAGACATTTACCAATCAGAATGATCAACTTAAAAGGACAATGTTGGGAAACTTTTACTTTATGTAAAATTGGCCTTTCAGCTACTTACTATTTTATTCTGTAAGAAGCCAATATAATTCAAAACACTATCATATTTATGAAATACAATTGATATCATTTAAATATAATATTATTAATTATTTGAGAATATATGCAGGTACTTCAATTATATTCATACCCCTTCTTCTCACCCTAACTCTTCCCAGGTCCACTCTAACATCCCTAACCCCCCCTAGATGAATTATTATTAATGACAGGTGATAGGATTAAGACCTTTTAAACAGTCAAATAATTCCTTTTTCTTTTTAGTATTTAGTCTTTAATAGTTTCATACAAGTATTTAAAGTATTTTGAACATACACATTTCTCCATTCTCCTCTCTCACCCTCCACTCACTCTTGCCAAACTTCTTTCCACCAAAGTTCACCTCTTTCCTTTCGGTCTCTCTCCTCCTGCCTCACCCCCCTTCTCTGTCTCTCTCTCTGTCTCTCTCTGTCTCTCTGTCTCTCTCCGTCTCTCTCCTCTCTCTCTGTCTCTCTCTGTCTCTCTCTCTCTCTGTGTGTCTCTCTCTCTCTCTGTCTCTCTCTCTCTCTCTGTCTCTCTCTCTCTCTCTCTGTCTCACTGTGTTTAATTACAGTGGCTTTCATGAACACAGGACACGGGTGAGAGGTTATTTAATGGATCATGGGCTACAGCACTGAAGAAAAGGACTTCTCCTCTTCCAGTAGCCATTATCTGCTAATGGCTCTTCAGGGAAGGGTGTGGCTTCATGAACCTCGTCCCCATCCTTGGTGGAATATGGAAAGGCCCATCATGTGTAGTTCTTGTACAAGTAAGCACGTGTGCTTTTTTATGATAAGAATGAATTTTATCCATCATGTAAATATTATACTAAAAAACCTCTGTATTCTAAAAAAGCCATTCAAATAAGCAGTTTACCTGCTTGATACAGATTTAATTTTTAACGTAGGTGTGGATAAGCCACAGCAGATTTGGTGGGCTTTTTCTCCACTTCTGATATTAAACAACTTGTTTTAAAAGGATTGCTTTTTTTTAATTTTGCAAAAGTGCTTCATTAACATCTTCAAATATTTAATTCTTTTAAGACAAAAATATTATTAATTGAGGATTATCAAAACCTGCTTTTAAATTTTTTTCTCAAATTTATCTGTTATTACAGAAAGTCATTAATAACATCCATTTTATTATAGTTTATGATATTAGACTCCAGTTATGACATACATTATTTGTCTCCTGTCTACATCTTCCTAACTATGGTGTTTTAAAAGGATTGATAATTTATCTACTGAGGCTGAGCTCCACACAATCCATTGATCTTTGCATTGTGTCCAGCTGTGGTTTTCTGTTATGATCTCCTTTTGATAACTGGCTGTCCAATACAAAGTACTCAGTCCTGAAGCCATATGAACACGAACAACAAACAAATACAACTCAGTAGGCTATATTTATATAAATACAATTATACATACCTATATAAGGTAGCAGGCACACTCCTAAAAATTATGTATAATTGTTCTTTCTTTCAATTTACTTCAATAAACTGAATTACAAGCTATTTACTGCTATGATATTAATGGGAAATGTTTCTAAAAGATTCATGGGTTTAAGTATGACACCTAGACGATTATCCTGTTGTTGAGATTGTAGAACCTTAAGGAGGTAGAGCCTAGCTGAAGAAGGAGGTTGTGGAGGGCAGGTCCTGAGGGTTATAGTCCAGGCCCCTTAGGCCTGAGCTTTCTGCTTACAGGTGGGTACCATGTGAGCAAGCTCCCACAGTCATAAACTACTCCATTTTAGTCGTAATTGTTTCTCATGCTCATGGACTCCCTCTTCTGAACTGTACACCAAAGAAATCCTTTATTCACTACTTTGTTTCATTTAGGTACTTGGTCATAGGGAGATAAAGTTAGCTTAATACATCTAGTTATAGGGAACCTGGTAATTATGTTAAATTTAGTTTTATTGTTTTATATACATACACAATGTTATTCTTTGAGCAATTCATGAATGTATAAAATGTATTTTGACTATATGCACTCTCATGCTACCTCCAATTCCTCCCATGCCCCCCCCCACAACGCCTTCCTCCTCCCAACTTTATAACCTCTTTATAAATGATCCACCGATTTCAGTTAGTGCTGCCCATATGGCCATGGGTGTGTGGCCATCCACTGGAACATAGGCAGTGTAATTTTAATTTTTTTATTCCTCTAAAACTTTGATTCTGGTATGTATTCCTTCCTATATCATACTTATCGGTGGGGAAAACTTTAAAGTCATGCTGCCAAACTTTAGATAAAATTTCAGCACTATGCTGTTCCCAAATCAGTTTTTCTGCTGTTAGTATCTTATGAAAACCTTGTGTTGCCGGTGAAATAAACAAAGAC
>CABHPH010018003.1:0-11519 GCA_902168325.1 Peromyscus nudipes | reverse complement strand
GAAGGATATAGTTACCTTTCCTAGAATTTGACAATTAACCTAAAATTTTTCTTTTCAGAATAAGATACCTTCGCCCATACCCAGCAGGAAGCAATTTTAAGAATACGACGCCCACATTCCCAAAGAGGTGGTGTGGGACGGGTGGTTTTTTGGTCTTTTAATTGGTTTTGGGTCTGGGATAATTTTCATTGTTTAAAGGGTTTGGTTACAAGTTGTTATCAAGGGTTAGGAAAAGGTCTAAGCAAAGGAGGTTAGATTTAAGGTTTTTGTTTAAAAAAAAAGAGGAAGAAAGAAAAGAAAAAGACAATTACTAGTTTTAAATACTTTACATTGGATTGGATTGTTTTATATTATATACAAATTATATATATTGAAATTGATATTGTTAGGCAATGCTATATGTATATTTCTAATTGTACTTCTACTGTTCATTTAACAAAATAATGCGAATTGCTGATTCTTGAATGTTATTATTACCAACTATTAGGATATAAAGAAATGAAAGTTAGTAGTTAGACATTACAATAGAACTTGTAATCATATTAGGTATGTTTTCTAGATTGAGCAGATATGTTTTAGATAGACAGGTCATCTTCAAACCCTTCAGAGATCTATAGAATATGGCATTTAAAATGTTTTAATAACTTAGAAAAATTTTCTTTTTTGTTATGACTATGAGACATGTCAGCTCCTGGCAGTACCAATCTACTTCAGAGAGAATATGGGCATTGAAGAAACTGCATATGGAGTTAACTTTCATTGTGGCAAAAGTTAGCCACTGGACAGCAAAGTATCCTTGAATCAACTGCTGACAACAGGACAACATGGACAGACAGAACATGAAACAAAGGACTACCGATTCTTGCCAAAACAAGTGTGGTTATGGCTTTATCAAAAGGCATCTTCTGAGGCCAGGACAATATGGCACCATCCCTGAAGTGGCCTTTGCAATCCGGAAAAGGTACAGTGCCCTTTCCTTCGAAGGCAGCTGAACAGGCAGTGGGCCGATGACTTCTGATGTGCAATGGAACAGCAGCTGAAACAGTTATTCTTGAAGAGTAACTAAGCTCATGCCTCTCAATAGCAGACTGGCATTTAATAGAGGGATGTGGAGAAGAACGGGATGCTGAGATGAAGCCACACATACACAGTCAAGAAGAATGGACAGCTGAATTAAAAAACCATCAACAATTTCCAGAATTTAAAATCCTGAATCAGGACATGACACTAGTGGAATTCAGGTGTTTCTGGTACATGGACTGCTCTCACCCAAGGTGAGGCTGAACTGTTGACCTTGTGTATGTCCTACTTCACAAATGAGTCTGTCAGATATGTTAAGCCTATAGGCTGAAGATGATGTCCCAACACTGCGGAGAAACCTCAGGTGACTGTCCAGGCGGCTGGCTGTTTCTGTCAACTCACAATTTTTTTGAAAGCTGCTTGCATGAACTTCCTGTTTTTATTTTTGTTAGGTAATATTATTTCCTTCTTGGGTCTCTGAGGGAGTTGAAGATTAATTAATTAGAGTTGAAGATTAGTTAGTTATATTTAAAGATTAATTAATTATAGTTGAAGATTAGTTAGGATAGAAAGGAAATAGGTACATTCTGGACTTACCAAAACAGGATAAGTAATGGAATTATATTCTCTGAATTTGTCAAATACAAATGGACTAGACATTGTTTAGGTATTCATCACTTGTATATATTGTATATAGTTATTGTACTTTTGTATATAGTTTTTCTTATATTAGGTACAACTTTCTTTTTTTGTCTTTTTATTAAATTAGAAAGGGGGAGATATAGTGGTATTCTATTTGTACTGAAATGTGATTTTGTTTGTATGTTAATAAATAAAGTTGCCTAGGGGTCAGAGCTATTAGCAAGCCATAGCGAAAGCCAGGGCGGTGGTGGTGCACGCCTTTAATCCCAGCACTTGGTAAGCAGAACTAGGTAGATCTCTGTGTGTTCAAGGATACAGCCAACATTGGAGACACACGCCCTTAATCTCAATACCAACCATAGAAAACCTGGAGGTCTATACAGACAGGCAGTAATGAGGCAGTCACGTAGTTGGGTTTACAACCAATGAGAAGGCAGAACAGAACTCCTATTTAAAGACGAACACACAGGGAGTAGTTCCTTTTCAGAGAGGTCTCTTGGCGGGAGAAGCTAGCTGGTGGAAAAGCGGGTAAGACTCTTAGCTCTGACCTCTTTGGGCTTTCATCCTTACATTGGCTTTGTGTTTATTATTTAATAAGGCGGTTGGTTACATCTACAGATGCATGAGGAAATTAGGAGATTTTCAGATGCATAGGTTCCAGCCTGTCATTCCCAGGACATTAATCTTCTGTCCTGAATACATGTGTCCAGTACACACAACTGGTTCCTTCTACAATCACTGGTCATCTACAAAGAGTCATCATTTTCCATTTGCAATATTTCAGAGGATCTAAAGTCTTTTGTGTGTGCTCTGCCAGGAGCTCTGTGAGCTCACTGAGAAGCAGCCTCTGGAGATGGGGTTTTGTCTACTCAGTTGAGGCACAAACACTTGGTTTCAATAGTCCTCTTGTCCCTTCCCTGAGTCTGGAAGGGCTCTGACTCTGTGACAAGCACCAATGTGAACAGCAAAACAGGCCAAGAGGAAAGGCATCGTGACCTTCATAACAACTTAGGGGAAAACTGTTTCAAGGAGAGAGGTCTATTGTCTATCTCTAGATATAATGATGTCTACAATAGAAACAGTAATGGGCTCCTCATCCACCTGCAGGATAGAGGGGACATATGTCTAAAACTCCTCAGCTGTTGCATCAAGATGACATTTTATCAGGGCTTTTCCTTGTTTTTCTGTTGGATGTTGTCAACTTCAATTGGTTGATATTTTGCTTTGACCCATCTACTATTTATTATCAATGGAGACCACAAGCATTTGTATGTGAGAACATTTCCTGGACTGTATAATGCAGACAATATTGTTGAGTGACCTGTTATATACGGTGTCTGCAGAGGAATATACAGAGCTTCATAACTGAACACTATGTATACTGGAAATACTAATTTATTGCTATTATGGTACACATGTAGTTTGGAGCCACTTTATTTTTAATTTAATTTACTATTTTGCTCTGTTTTATCATATGATGAAAGGAAAAAAGGAAAAAGGAAACAGCAATAATTATTGTTGAAAGTTGTGAAAATGAAAATATTTGCAGCACAAAAAATGTGTATAAAAGTTAATATGGCTGGATAATTTCTGAGCATCAGCAAGACAGTGGGCAAGCCTGACCAAATTATGAAGTCTGAGTAAGTTATGAATGGAAGTGAAAGACGAGATGTTGATATGTCATCTGGGATCATATCTTTGTAAGGTCAAAGTTCAATACATTGAGTAAAAATGGGATTCTCTCCAAGTATTGGTCTTTCCATGGTAAGTTTTACAAGTACTGCCTTAAAAGAACCAAATATTTGTCCAATTGGTATGTTTGTAAATGGAGTAGGCTCTATGAGGTTTTATTTTCCAGCTCTGTCTAAATATTACTCTGTGGTTATTAATACCAGCCTTGGACGGATGATTGAGTAGTTAAGAGTGCTTGTTCCTCTTACAGAGGACCCTAGGTTCAGTTCACAGCCTACATGTGGCTAACAGACACCTGTGGTTCAGGTTCCAGGGTATTCAGTGCCCTCTTCTGACCAATCAGGGTACCAGGCATGTGTGTGGTGCACATACATCTATTCAAGCAAACATGCATACATTAAAAATAAAAAAAAAATTTCATTTGTTTCATTTTATTGAAAGTAGACTCTGATCTCATACAATATATTGTGGTGACAGTTTCCCCTCCTTCTATTTAACCCTTTCCTCCCTCCCTCCCTTCTTTCTTTTCTTTCTGTCTCTCTCTCTTTCTTTCTTTCTTTCTTTCTTTCTTTCTTTCTTTCTTTCTTTCTTTCTTTCTTTCTTTCTCTCTCTCATTCATATCTTAAGGTCTGGGGAGCATTTTAGTAGGTAGAGCATCCACTATGCAAAACTCACAGCTTGAGTTGAATCCCCAGACCTGTCATAAAAATGGACAGAGAGAACCAAGTCCCAAGCTGCCCTCTGACCTCCACATATGTGACATGGCATAAGCGCACACACCCACATAATTGTAGATAAATAAATAGTAATAGTTAGTAATGAATTAAAGTGTCTGATGGGTGCTGGGGGATTCAGAAGAGATGAAGGGTGGTTCACTTCTTGGGTCCTAACTCGAGGTGATCTCTGTGGCTACATGCACTAGCTGAACTTCCTCCTGTGGGAAATGGATATTTTAATGAAAATGATGGTGTTGATGGGGAGGATGGAGATGGAGAAGATGAAGATGAAGATGACAGGAATGGAAAGGATGATGGTGGTTATAATAATGGGGGAGTTAGCATGTGTTTCTTTCTCCTCGATATGAAGATTTAACTTGACTGTACATCAGTGTATACATAAATATATAAATAAATATACATAAAGTATATACATAATATATGAATAAACATATATAATATTAGATTCAGAAAAAGACAAAATAAATTTAGGTATATTTAAATTGAGTATACTTAAATTTATAAAACATAAAATAATTATATATAATTTATAGATATATAAAAACATTTATGAACTTGACTGTATATGTGTGGTGTATATATAAATATAAATTATTTGCCTAATATGTGGATACTTAAATCTTTCCAAGAATTGGGTTTTTCTATATGTTATCTATGGTATCTAGAGGGTAGAATTGTTTTAAAACTTAATGTGATATATTGGATTAATCTTATCATTTATAATGATCTTTCCTAGTCTGACATTTAATTATTCTTCTCTATTTCTTCCACAAATTAATATAGTTACTCATAATTAGATTTTGAACCTCCATGGTATAATGTGCTAATTTGGTCTCATTGATTGACTTACCATTACCAGTTACATCAGTGTATATATTGCCCAGCCTCTGTCTCTAAACTGTCTTTTGAGGCTGGAGAGATGGCTCAGTGGTTAAGAGCACTTGCAGTCTTGCACAATACCTGGCTTTGATTCCCAGCACCCTCATAGTGGCTCACAATTATCTGTAACTCCAGTACCAGGACGTATGATGCCCTCTTCTGGCCTCTCAGGACACTATATATAAACACATATGAAATAAAAAAATAAAAAATCTTTTTTAAAAAGAATGTTTAAGCTTTTCTTATTATATTTTATTTGCTCTCTCTCTCTCTCTCTCTCTCTCTCTCTCTCTCTCTGTACATGTTCACACACACCGTGGCATATGTTTGGACATCAGAGGTAACTTTCAGGTGTCAGTTCTCTCTGTCCACTATGTGGGTCCCAGGGATTGAACTCAGATCATCTGCAGCAAGTGCCTCAACCCACTGACCCTCTCAGAATTCTACTTATCAATTTTCTAGCACTACCCACTTGATACCAAACAGCCTCACGTAGACTGTGTCACTTCTGCATCTCTCTTTTACACTGAATTTTCTATTTCTACTGCTCCTACAATATACTGCTTTACAAACAATGTTTCTCCATCAGTATGTATCTGTTAATGTACCTGTGTGTGTATTCTATACATCTGACTCAATGACTACTATTATTAATATATTGTATGTGTGCATGTGAGTGTAGTACCCACTGTGACAAGAGGAGGGCGATAGTTCTCTCAGAGCCAGCTCCCTAACATAGGTACTGGGGTCAAACCCAGGTCCACTGCAAGAGCAGCCTATGCTCTGTGGTACTCTTCTCTATTCGTTTGCTAAGAATTCTGGTTGGAGTTTGATGGTTCTCATTCTGAAAACTGTGTTTGCATGATGAATGGTGATTCTGACAAGATTGTTCAACTCTTGGCTGTTGAAGTTAGTGTACAAAGCAGTCACTTCCTTATGGCATTTTCAAACAGTCCTGGTTGACCCTCCCCGCATCCGTCATCTCCCCATCTCCCTGCCCTTCATCCCTGCTTCACTTCCTCTCCCAGTGACTCCCTCTTTGCACTTTAATATCACACCGTCACACTTTTTATTATCCTTCCCACCATTTTCTTTTACTCTCCCAATCCCCACCTTTACTGGGCTCCTTTTTAGTTTCCTGGCAGTGAGACATACTCACCCACCCACATAAATAAACTCACACAAAAATTAGGAACTAGGATGCGTATATGGAAGCAAGGAAGTCCCATTTACCCTGAGCCTTGCTTATATAACTTAAAATATTATTCTCTAGTTTGCTTCATTTCCCTGCAAGTTTCATAATTCCATGTTCTCTTTTTGAGTGACTATGATTCCTTTGTGCAAATGCACCACATTTCCATAGTCCACTCATCAGTGATGGACATCTAGGCTGGTTCCACTCCCTAGCTATTGTGAACAGAGTGGGGATAAGCATGGGTGTAAATGTCTCTGTTGTAGGATATAGAGTCCTTTGGGCCTATGCCCAAGATTGATGTACCTGGGTCATGTGGTAGATCTATTTTCAACTGCTTGAAAATCTCCCACAGATTTAGACTGATTTCTGGATTTGATATCAAATGTGACCCCTGATTTGCTGATAAGAGCATAGCTCCAGACTCACAAAAGTACTCAGCAGATTGCACAGTTGTAGAATTAATCTTTAGTACTTCTTCTGACATGGATTCCATTCAGACCTG
This sequence comes from Peromyscus nudipes, assembly GCA_902168325.1. Lineage (NCBI taxonomy): Eukaryota > Metazoa > Chordata > Mammalia > Rodentia > Cricetidae > Peromyscus > Peromyscus nudipes. Next base: position 4,852 of record CABHPH010018003.1, on the reverse strand, counting down.
TGAGGCCAATTGCGGAGTGGAGAGCCATGGATCTGTGATCTCACAGTGCCTGGCTGGTGTCCCCAAGGGTCCCAGCAGAACTGTGGAGGTGAGTGATATGATATAGCTCTCTGACTTCACCCGGAGTCAGTTGACAGTCCCTGAGGTATATCCACAATCTAGATATGGCCAAGGGGATCAGGAGCCATGTCCAGTATCACTAGAGTTGAATTTGAAATTATAAAGGAAAGGCACACCTTAGGATGTGATTCCTCTTTCCCTTGCTTTTCACATGCTAGAATTCTGTGGATATCGCTCTGTATAAATAAAATGCTGATTGGCCAGTAGCCAGGCAGGAAGTATAGGCGGGACAAGAAGAGAAGCAAATTCTGGGAACAGGAAGGCTGAGGCAGGGAGACCCTGCCAGCTGCTGCCATGAGTACCAACATGTAAGATACTGGTAAGCCACGAGCCATGTGGCAAGGTATAGATTTATAGAAATGGGTTAATTTAAGATAGAAGAACTAGATAACAAGAAGCCTGCCACGGCCATACAGTTTGTAAGCAATGTAAGTCTCTGTGTGTTTACTTGGTTGGGTCTGAGCGGCTTCAGGACTGGCGGGTGAGAGAGATTTGTCCTGACAGTGGGCCAGGCAGGACTGGAGAAAACTCTAGCTACACTAGAACTGCAGACACACACCCATACCTGGTTCTCTATGTTTGCTATGATTGCCTAATCCATATCCTTGCCAGTTCACCCAGGGTTACTTACTTATACAGCAGATTCTCTGCACAGTGGCAATACGTTAGGCCTCTGTAGTGTCAGAGGATACATGGGTATCTCAGAAAACAAACCTGGAATCCACGTACAGACGAGTGAACACTGAAATAACTCACAGAATCTGCTAGAGGAACCATGTGCTCCTGTGGGTCTACACTGACAGAGTAAACAGTCCCAGGCCACATGTAGAAGAATGTTGGACCTGCATAGCATATACTAGACTCAAGGTCACACAATGATGGTCCTTATGAAAGGACTTGTCTTCAGCATGGTTTTGGAGGATTGAAACAGTACTGTGTGTAGGGAAAAGGGACTGGCTAAAGAACCCCACCCTGACCCTGGAGCCCAGAACTAGGGGAAGATAGCTCAGATCAGGGGAGAAAGAAACACAGTTTGGCTCAGTCAGATCAGAGCCATCTCTGCCCCTGGCCAACTGACTTGTGAAACCAACCAATCACAAAGCAGGACAGTAGAACCCTGGGTCCCAAGTCAACCCCTGGTTGACTCCATGCCCAGGACTTCCTGTGTAAACTGCCCTGCCTGGTCAGTTAGAAAAAGGCTGTTCTCTCCACCCTGGTAGAGGCAGCTACTCTCTTGGACTCCTCCTTCTCAAATAAATTTCTTTCTCAAAAGAGTTTTGGGTGTGAAGATCTTCATTCACTGGCATAGAGAAGATCCTTGCTGAGATGCCCCTTAGTGGACAAAACAAGGGAGAGCTGAAAGAGCAGAGCAAGGAGGAGCTGAACAGAAGATCTTTCCTGAGACATCCCTCAGTGGACAGAGCAAGAGAGAACTGAAAAGTAATACTTTTCTCTGGAACCAGAGGAGATTGCTACATTTCTGCAGGGGTTTCCCTTTTGCAGAGTAAAGCAAAAGAAGCAACACCTTAGGCCAGAGAAGCAGAGCTCTGCTAGAAAGCCCCCTTAAGTGGGAGTTGGGCAAAGCTCAGCTGTAGAGGCTCTCCAGGAGAAGAGTAGGATTGCTATATCCTGCGGGGACACCATCCCCCATCACACCAGGTATACCTTGACTTTCCTAAATAGTCAGGATGCCCTTGTTGTACTGAGCAGCTTGAGATTTCCTGGATACCTGGCCCTCCAGGTCTGAACTGTCTCCTTGAAGTTCCAGCCATCAGACCTGTGCTAAACAGCTCCAGGTGTCCTGGACACCTTCAGGGCAGAGCTGTTATTATGAGCAGCTTGAGATCCTGGATACCTGGCCCTCCAGGGCTGAACTGTCTTCTTGCAGCTTCAGTGGTCAAGAGCTGTCCTAAGCAGCTCAGGGTGTTGCCTGACTCCCCAGGTAGTCAGGACACCTCTCCCCAGAGTTGCAAAACTCATGTTTTGGCCGGGTGTTGGTGGCGCACGCCTTTAATCCCAGCACTTGGGAGGCAGAGCCAGGCGGATCTCTGTGAGTTCAAGGCCAGCCTGGGCTACCAAGTGAGCTCCAGGAGAGGCGCAAAGCTACACAGAGAAACCCTGTCTCTAACCCCCCCCCAAAAAAAACTCATGTTTTGGTGCCAAAATCTAGGACCAAACCCAGAGTTGTTGCAACCAATTTACTTACACTGTGCAATGTACAGCACCCCACAGGTAATACCATAAATACATCCCTTGATCCACCCCTAAGCACACATTTCCCTAACTAATATAACATCAATTCTAAACATAGATATCAAAAATCAAACATGCAAACCTTTTCTAACTTCTGCCCACCACCATCAGTTGTTTGTGGTGATTGCTATGGGAATAAAACTTGTACCTCCTTGGAGGCATCCAAACTCTAACCATGCAGATGCTGCCACTAAAAGGTGACATTGTAATGGTCTTTCTAAGGGATATCAGGACAAGACACCTGCCCTTTTATGAACACTGGCATCCTGGACTCACCTGTGTTGAAAACTTCCTGCACAGAGCTCTGTAGATACTATGTGAAAGGTGAGTACTTTGTTGAATTCTTCCTCAGGAAAATAGATGGACACAGGGGCCTTCCTTGACAGGGGGCTCAGAGCTGTGTTTGTGCAGTGACTGAGTTCAGGGGAAAGCCTTCACCCCTCGGCAGACTCTCCATCTTGCTGTGACTGGGCAGTGTAATTCTAGTCACTGTGGGCTTTTTTATAGAATTCACACATCCCTGTGCACTTGACCCAGACTTCTGGATCCAACACCAAAAATTAGGATTGCTGCTTCTTAGAAGTCTTTGGAGTTTGACCAGAACACATTGATGCTTGCATTTTATCTCACAGAACCTTTTATTTCGTTGGTTCCTACTGAGCTGAAAACTACGTGTAGTGGGCCGGATGTGGTGGTCTCAACCTAAATCAGTTCCAGTACTGGAGAGGCAGAGGCAAGAGGATCTCTCTGACCTGCTCTCCACCAACTGTGCAGCCTGCTTTCTTACAGCACCCTTGATGCAAGGGGTGGTACCACACACTCAGCTGGGCCCTCCCATATCAAAAATTAACCAGAAAATGCAACTATGTGTTTTCACACAAGGATCTAAAACATTTCAACTTTGACTAAAGTAATTTTTAATGCAGGTGTGAATAGTAATAAAGGTATAGAAGTTTCATTTCTTTGACTTTTCATGAGAAATTTTAGTTTTCAGCATTAAAATAAAAACCGTGGTTCTATTTTTCTATTTGACTTAATTGTCCTTCCATCTTAGTCTGTCTTTTTCCTGACTGTATTTTTATTAGACTTTACCCTTTTTAATATTTTAGTTTGAATTAATGGGGAGCTTATTAGCTATTTACTGTGATCTGACCAAGACTGACATTGTAGTTAATCTGACTATGGAACAGATGGGTGCAGTGGCAAAGGCATTTAATCACAGCATTTAGAAGGCGGAGGCAGGGCTCCTATGAGAGGGAGACTCCAGCTGTGTCGATATAGTGCATTCCAGGCCAGCCAGGACTATTCAGTGAAGCTCTCAAAAATGAATCTACTATGCAAAACCTGAAAGGTTATTTAAGAATGATATGATAGACTCATAGGATTCTCAATATGCCACACATTCTTTTTGTGTGGTCTGAGTAGCAGCAAGTGCGAACTGAAGAAAAAGATCTTCCGAATTCACATCTAAAGTGTTATATGGTTCAACTTCCTCTCTAGGCTACATAGTCATTTATATGTCACTTTCATCATTTTTCTATTGCTGTGATTAAAAATGCCATGACCAATGCTATTGATAAAGAAAGAGTTAATTTGGCTCACGGTCTTAGAGGATTAGAGTGTGTGATGGCAGAGTAAAGGAGCAGCTGAGAACTCACATCTTGATCAACACCAAAATGTCAAAGTGATTCACACTTGGAAAGGGAGAAGTCTTTTCAAACTGCAAAGCCTACCTCAAATGACACAGATCCAACATGTCGGGACCTCCTATACATTCCCTAACAATTCCACCAACTGTGGACCAAGTTTTCAAGGAGACGAGCCTATGGCAGACATTCTCATTCAAACCAAAATGTACATAAAATGAATTTTCTTGAATCATGAGGAAACTGGGGAATTCTCAGATGTTGAGAGGTCATAGGACCTCTTAGCTAAATAGTCTCAGCCATAGGGTTCAAATGAGAACTATTTAAGAGCCGAATGAATGGATGCTCTAGTGATCCCATCACCAGATTTAAAGGCTTTGACTAAAACACTTCAAAATATCTTCTGTATTTACCTCTCCTCCCTCCCTGCCTAGGATGTGTCAAGGTCCTAACTTTACCTCACCTCACCTCTCTTTCCATCTCCAGTCATGGATGTCCTTCCTCCTGAGACCTTTGGCACAATTGCAACTACTGATGTCCTTCTGCAATTTATTCGACATGTCCATCTGGAGGGGTTCCCCAACTCTCTTACCAATTGTTCTCCATCAGCTTTAAGAAGACAGATACACTCTGCCTCCAATGACATATCTACTATGGCTCATACAGCTTCATAGAAACATGAAATATCCTCTCCAGAGGGAGAATATGAGGATGGGGAGGGGCAGCACATGTTGGTTATGCCATTTTTTTCAATCTCTGCAGATTTATTGAACAAACTTAATTTTCATCGAATACAGAATTAAAGCTAACCAAGTGCAACAGATAAGTCTGCC
>CABHPH010017966.1:0-67464 GCA_902168325.1 Peromyscus nudipes | reverse complement strand
GGGGGGGTGGCTAGCTAGCTCATTCTCACACCCTCAGGGCCAGCTCACCCACACCTCTGCCAACAGGGTCAGCTCTATTATGCTGCTCAGGCAAGAAGCAGGACCTGCTTTCCTGAGTGCTGAAGCTGGTAAGGGGGAGGGTAAGCTCCCTCATCTGTTGCAGGAGGTGAGGGGCTGGGGTAAGGGAGGGGCATCTCTCCCCTACCCACATCACCACATGGCAGGGCGGGGACAGATCTCCCACACTCACGTTCTTGGGATGGCTCACGGACCCCCTTCAGCAGGATTAGCTCTGCTGTGCTGCCCAGGAGAAGTGCAGGGTTGGCTTTCCTGAGTGTTGCAGCTGGTAAAGGGGAGGGTCAACTCCCTTACCAGCTGGAGGTGGTAGAGGTGTGGAGGGAGGGCATCTTTCCTTCCCCCCACCACCACATCGCAGAGGAGGGAGGCAATACCAGCTGTGCCCCTCTCACCCCTCAGGGCTGGCTACTGGCACCTGTCTAGAGGGTCAGCTCTAGTGTGCTGCTGAGGGGAGGTGCAGGGCCTGTTCTCCTGAGTGCTGCAGCCAGTGAGGGGTAGGGCCAACTTCTATAGCATACAGCCCTATCCTCTCTGTCTTTGGTGGTATCAGGAGCCATGGACATCAGCACAGACTGTGGCTGCATCAGGGTGGTAAACCCAGTCACAGGCCCCATCAGCAGCTCAGGCCCAGACATCACCATGGCCCTGGATGGCAATCGAGTCAGCTGCTCACCACAGCCAGCTCCTCACTGCACTAATGTTAAAAACAGATGATGTACCAGGCTCTGCCGACTCCCCATGGGAGGCCTTGCCTTGGAGGAGGTGGAAAAAGGGAGCGGTTTGGGGGGAAGACTGGGGAGTGGAAGGAGGGAGGAGAGGGTGATCTGTGGTTGGTATATAAAATGAATAGAAAATTTCTTTATTTAAAAAAAAGAAAAGAGAAAGTAACCCACATTATCCTATTTACAGACTTATTACAATATTTTATTGATATCAAAGTTATATTAGCCTCAAAAATATTCAGAAGCTCCGCCTTATGCCTGTTGGATACTACAAAACCTAATTTTTGACCTGTTTTCATGGGGAGAATGTCTTTTTTAATTATAGTATAATAATGTTCTTAATTATTAATTTTTTTTACTTTGCACAGCCCAGAACGCATTTTCTATCCTCTAATTTTAGCCTTTCCTATCAGTGTAGGTGACTCACATTTCATAGCTGGATTTAAAAAAACCCTCAACCAAGACTGCAACTAAACTGGTATATTTATGCTTGTTATATTAAAATGTTTCCTTTTATTGCCAACCCATGGCTTTGAAATTTCTATTAAACAAGCTTTTGATTAAGTTCCTCTCTTATCCTTTTCCAACTTAATTATGTTTTATTCTTCAAATTGTTTTGAAAGCGTCAGCTACAATTATTTTTAATGATTGCATTTAAGTTCTAAATTATATTAGGCTTAGTTTTATGTATGGTCAACTTAACAAATTACAAAATCAATATTTCTTTATTCTTCCCAAACAAACAACTACAAATATTTTCGCTCTTATTTTTCCTTCAATCTTACATGCTATTTTTGCCCGTTATTTAAACACCACCTTAATTTTTAAGCCAAGCCCTCAATTTATTTTTATTAGTCTCCTGTTTTATACAATTAATTATATAATTATAATTACATCTCTTCATATTTTTCCAAACACGTGGATCACCGCTGCCTCTCACCCAGGTTTAATTTTCTTCTTGATGAAGCACACACTGAAAGTCTTGTGGGGAGTGCTGGGAATGGAAGACTCCATCTCGATTTTTAGTTTATGTGTATGGACGTTGTGTTGGCACATATGTCTGTGTGTCTCTGCCGACAGGGGCCAGAATAGAGTATTGGATCCACTGGATTTGGAGTAACAGACAGTTATGAGCTGCCTTGTGGGTGCTCGGACTCAAGTCTGAGTCCTCGGGAAGAGCAGCCAGTGCTCTTAACTGCTGAGCCATCTCTCCAGCCCTTTATCTTAATTTTGTAAAAGCATCTTCATTGTGCCCTCATTCTTGAGTGATAGTTCAGCCTGATAATTCTAGGTTGCACACATTTTCTTCCAGCATTTTATATTATCAGACTAGCTTCAGGTTCCAGTTGTTCACATTGAACTCTCAGCTCCCTGTTTAATGGTCTCTTCATTTGGTTTCTTATGTAATCTTATTTGCTCTGTTGTTCAAGGTTTTGTTATAATATGTCTGCTTGCAGTTATTTGTGCTGTATTTATTTTATCTTGTATTCATGTGCTTCCAAATCATGCCCTTGCAATGATACAAGAAATGCTCCTCTGCTCTAAGTATTGCTTCTTCATTACTCTTTCTCTTTTTTCCAGAACTCTTATTAGATTTGTGTTGGATCTTCTTATTCTAGCCTCATATTTCTAAATTTCTCTTTAATATTTTCCATTTGGAATTTCTTATCTCAGACATGTAGCTAACTCTGCGCGATTTGCCTTCAGCTTCTCAGGAAATGTCCTTTGTAAATGGTACTTGGTGCTACCTAAAATCTTAGGGTCATAGAGGTACTGGTTCCAATATAATTTATATGAGCATTAATCTCTACGTCTGTAGACTCCATGAGTTCTGAGAAGGTAATTCTCTCTTCTATTGCTAGCCTATGTTTAGTAATTCATTAGCCAACACAGATGTACTAGAAAGAAACTCAAACTTAATGGCACTAAGCATGCTCCTAAGTCATCCAGTGTTCCTCCCGTCCCTAAGACCACATAGTAATATTGTCTAAGAACTGTATTTGATACATTTGTAATCATGTCTGGTCTCATCATGTGTCTCATTCTTTTATTAGTTTAATGTTTTTTATGTTTTTGTCATTCTTTTAAAGAATGCTCACTTTAAAAGAAGGTATACTTATTTTGCATGTGTGAGTATTTTGCCTACATGTATGTATGAATACCACACATATATCTTGTGCCCATAGAAGCCAGAAGAGGACATTGGATCCCCTAGAACTGTAGTTATAGATGGTTGTGAGCTGCCAAGTAGGTGTTGGGAACTGAATCCAGATCCTCTATAAGAGCAGTAAGTTCTCTTAACCACTGAGCCATCTCTGCAGCCTCAGAATATTCACTTTTTAACAGATTGATTTTGTTATTTATTAATATATGTGTATGTATATACACACAGACAGGAGATGCAAGACGAGGCTGAACCACATGGAGCTGGTGTTACAGGCAGTTAGTTATGAGCAGCTATATGGATGCTTGCTGCTGCACTCAGGTCCTCTAAATATCAGTAAATGCTCTTAACCACTGAGCCATCCCTCCAGCTCCCACTGATGTGTTTTGAAATGTTCTTGTTTATCATTACCACTGAGGCTTTCTATTATCTGGAACTTTCAGAAGTTTATTCTGTTTATCATTCCAGGTGGCTCTCAAGAAACATTATTTCCGCTGGGTGGTGGTGGCACATGCCTTTAATCCCAGCACTTGGGAGGCAGAGCCAGGAGGATCTCTGTGAATTCGAGGCCAGCCTGGTCTACAGAGCGAGACCCAGGACAGGCACCAAAACTACACAGAGAAACACTGTCTCGGAAAAAAAAAGAAAGAAAAGAAAAGAAAAGAAAAGAAACATTTCCCTATTGTGTTTTTATAGTCTGGGGTTGTAAATTTATCTTCAAGAAGATTTGGTCTATGGAAATATTCTGCTACAGATGTAAAGGTATACTCTTCTAAAGTAGCTTTAAGATTGTTTCAGTTTAATATGTAAAACATACCATCAGCTCACAGCAATTTTTATTGAATTTATTGGCTAGAGGGGCTCAAATAATATGGATGTTATAATAGCAATCTTTGGGCCCCAGGTTCTTTGAGATCTTTCTTTCTTTCTCTTTCTCTCTTTCTCTCCCTTTCTTTCTTTCTTTCTTTCTTTCTTTCTTTCTTTCTTTCTTTCTTTCTTTCTTCTCTTCACTCACAAGCAGGAAATCTTCCTTATCATCCCCTTCTGTTGGTGTATAGAACATTTTTTAATTTGTTTTTTTCATCAAATGTATAAGCTTTCAAAGCCCAGGCTTTATAGGAGAGTTTTCTGAAGGACCGGCCCATATGTCCTTTTCTTTATAGGCATTAGAGCTGCTTGCCCCAACCTCCAGGGAAGGCTGTGCAGCAGCTAAGCCTTACACTTCTTTGATTTAAAGTTCCATTGTTACCTCTGGGACCTAAAAGTGTCCATTTCTATAAACATAGCTAAGCATTTCTAAGACATTTTATCTAGCATACAAAGAATTTCAGATTGTTTCCTTTGCCAGGATTGCTGCTACCAGAACTTCTCAATTTTATTTCTTACATACAATTCTCTTTATACACTAATATTATAATCTTAGTAAATTATGTAATTATAATAAATTTAATTGACATAGGCTGATCTAGTAATACATACACATCTGACTCATTGTAAGAACACAATGCAACTGGTGTGTGTCCTACTAGCCAAGTGTGTGTTATAGACTGTACACATCAGATTTCACAGAAATAATAGAGAACACTGTAAATCCAACAAGAAGTTTAAATGGAAATTAATAAGAAGAGTGTCTGTGAGAGCTTTTAGGAACTAGAGTATAAATTATTGAGGAATAAATCTAGAGAAATGTCTTAGACTCATGCTCTGAAAATACTAAGTCCTGAGAAATTTGTTCTTGATCTTCAGAAAATGATGGGGGAGAGTATACCAAAGTATGAATGTAAAGAGAAGAAGCATGTGCAGTTCTGTGTGTGGCTCTTGGGGCATGCAGACATACACACTACTGCTATAGTATCTGTGAAGACTCCTAACACAAGTTACAAGTTAGTGCAGAAGGATGAATGTCCTAACACTTATGACTATAAGATCCCAGTGCCTCAAGGTTGTAGAAGATATTCTTGAATGGACTACTCATCCCACTCTTTTGGCTATTGTGCTTTGGTAAGCATTTCCACCATTTGTTGGACCCCAGTTACACCCTTTTCAGAGAGGTCTGACTCAGCAACTGTAATGTGGGGTAAGGGAAAAATCTTCCTACAAATTGATCTGCTCTCTATGTACCACACTCCTGGCAATAGGCCACCTCCCTCTGTTTATCATTGTGCTTTCTTTAGAGTTCTTCTTACCACTGCATTATGATCTAAGCATAAAGTACCCCCTACCAGCTCCTATGTTCAAAGACATGGTCCTCATCTGGTGGCACTATTATGAGAAGTGAAGAGCCTTTGGAGGTAGAATCTGCCTGAAGGAAGTGAATCACTGAAGGGTGCTGGACTTAAGAGTTATAACCAGGAACTACTTCTAGCCTAATTTCTCACTCTGTTGTCTGATCTGCCAAGATGTCAACAAGCAGCTTCATACTCCTGCTGCCCCACCTCAAATCACTCCTGCTGCTGTGCCTTTTCCTCATGAGGGACTTTACATTCAGACTATGAGCCAAATAATTCTTTCTGGTTGTGGTGGTTTGAAAGAAAATCGTCACCAAAGGAAGTGGCACTATTGGGAAGTGTGGCTTTCCTGGAGTAAGTATGGCCTTGGAGGAAGTGTCACTGTGAGGGTGGGCTTTGAGTCTCACAGATGCTCAAGCCATGCCCAGTGTCTCAGACCACTTCCTGTTGCCTACAAGTCAGATGTAAGTACTCTCAGCTCCAGCACCATGTCTGCCTACACTCTGCCTTGTCCCACCATGATGATAATGAGCTAAATCTCTGAAACTGTAAGCAAGCTACCACCTCAGTTAAATGTTTTCCTTTATAAGAGTTGCCATGGTCATGGTGTCTCTTCACAGCAATCCTTAATTTACTCTTTATGAGTTATTTGATCACAGCAATGAGAAGAATAATTAATACACCCTTGGTGTTATCCATTCATAGTTAGTTATTTGTTTTATATATGCACATGTGTGCACCTGCGTGTGTGTATGTGTGTGGTGTGTGTGTGTGTGTGTGTGTACACATGTGCTCATGTGGAGACCAAAGGACCACCTTAGGTGTTTTTCCACAGGCACTGTCCACCTTCCCTTATAAACACAGGGACCCTCATTGGGACCTAGGACTTGTCACTTGAGCTAGGCTGGCTAGTCAACAAGTCCCAAGGTTCTGCTTGTCTCTGCCTCTTCAGCTCTTGGATTGTAAGCACATACCACCATATCTATCCCTTTTCACGTGAGTTCTGGTAATCAAACCCAGCACTTCAGTTACTAAGTTACCTCCACAACCTCTAATAGCTAATAGCACTGTATAGTAAGTGTTCTCTAGTCCATTAAATATATTAGTTTCATTACTAATCTAGGCTCTGATTCACAAGATAAAACTTGAGGATAACTGCCCTAGACCACAAAATTATTCCAGTTTCCAGTTGAATAAGTGACTCTAATGCTATATAAATATCTGTCCTGGGAATGCTCCACTAAAGTAACTGTTCTCTTAGGGAAATTCTGACATGAAATTATGTATTGTGTACTTGTATGGCTACAGACATAATCATTCCACATGTGCTGACATTTCCCTAATCATAAAGCCTACAAAATACTGATCTAATTGGATAAAGAGCAAAATCATTTTAATTCAAAGCAAGACTAATCTCCTGTGGAATTATGAGGTAATATTCAGAATTACAGTTCATAGTTGTTTGGAATGGTTTATAATTATTCAGTTATAGAATTCTATTTTAGTTATGGAGTGAGTACAAAGGTCAGGACATGGAAAAATATTTTAAGCACAACATTTCCCATAATATATGTTATACCCATATTACAGTGAGATAAATATTGCTCACAGAAATTTAACCTCGATTTGCTTACTGAATTAAAATAAAAACATCCGCTTAAAGTGATGTATCAGTGCTGAAGTCAATACTGCTTCCCTAAATACATTTCTTCCATAGGACTGGTCTGTTGAGATGTGAAGCCCAGAAAGGGCAGCCCTGACTGGATGCTGGAGCTAATCATCTTCAAACTGACATCTTTTTTTTTCTCCTTTGGTTTTTTGAGACAGAGTTTCTCTGTGGAACCCTAGCTGTTCTGGAACTTGCTCTGTAGACCAGGCTGGCCTCGAACTCACAGAGATCTGCCTGCCTCTGTCTCCTGAGTGCTGGGATTAAAGGCGTGCACCACCACCACCCAGCCTGGTATCTTCTCCTTTAAAGTGGACTGTAATTTTATGGATCTAAATTTTCACAGTGACTTCTGTAGATCCTTCATCTCTAAAAGAGAGTCAACTTTTAAAATTATTCTTGCTACCAAGTCTTGAACGATTTGATATATTTGAAAGAACATTCTTATCAACAGACTCATCAAACACAAAAATAACAAAGGTATTCCCATCCTTAAGATATTTTTTGACAATACTGACATTTATGTGAATTTTTTTTTAGGCTTGACATTATTCTGCATGAGAAAAATGACTAAAAAATGAGGCCAAGCCTGAGACAGAACCACAGCTAGTTACTCAGAAGACTGGGCGCTCCTGTGCATCTGCGTTACGCCGAAACACCGCTTCCTCCAGTGTTCTTGGAATGTAAATCTGGGCCAAAAACCAAAATGACTCCTGAGTCCAGCTTTTAATCCGAGTTTCCTCAGTGCTTTGCTGATGAATCATTGCAGATCTTAGCCTTTGGTTTTTCCAGGGGCACATATAAAGAACCCATTTTGTTTGTCAGTTCACAGAATCTCTGACATCGTTCTCTACAATATTTACCTTCTTCTGGCTAACACAAACTCAGAAAAGAAAAAAAAAACCTGTATGCTTTCCCTCAGATATGGATCCCAGTCTATATAACATATACATGCATTTATGCACACAGCTGTAAAGGTTGGTAAACAATATAACATTTAGAGAGGAGACAGAGAGAGTATAGTGGGTGATGAGGAAGTTTGGAATGCAGGCAAAAAGGAATCATGAGTTACCAAAGATGAGATAAAGCGAATTTTTTTCTACTCTGTCATAGTTTTTTTTCTTTTGTTTCTGTTGTGGTGGATAAATGGATAAAAATGAAAGAGGTAGTATAGTGTCTAGTTTTCTGTCAACTTAACACAAGCCAGAGGAGGGAACTTCAACTGAGAAAACGCCTCCATAAGATTGAGCTGTAGGCAAGCCTGTTGGGCATTTTGTTAATTAGTGGTTGACGTGAGATAACCAGCCCACTGTGCATGGGGTCATCCCTGGGTTGGTGGTCCTGGGTAGTCTGAGCAAGGTATGAGGAACAAGCCAGTAAGCAACACCCCTTCACGACCTCTGCATCAGTTCCTGCCTCCAGGTTGCTGTCTGGTTTGAGTTCATCTCTTGGCTTCCCGCAATGGACTGTGACTCAGGATATGTAATCCAAATAAACCCTTTGCCCTCCAAGTGGCTTTGGTCATGGTATTTCATCACAGCACTAGTAACCCTAACTAAGACAGATGGTAAAAGTGTAAAACCCTAGGTAAAGCTTCATCATTTCAGAATGTCTGCCCTGTGTAGGAGTTCACTGAGATGTATAGAATTTTGGACTGGGCAACTTTTTGAGTAGCTTCTATAGACTAGTTTTGTATTGTTTTTACTTATGTGTTAATTAGAATAATAATTTTGGTAGAATTTTATAATTTTATACACATCTATTTAACTGGGAAACTATAGGTAAAAATATGCAACTCACAGCCTCAAAATAAAAACCTTAGTTCTAGTTGTTTCTTTATGAAAAGTGTTCCAGAAATTTATGATTGTATCTTATCTGGAAAGGCAAAGATATGTAATAATGTGTTTCAATGGATTTTTAAAAATCTAGTAATGAAACAAAACTTAATGACCTTGTGTTGGTCATTCCTGCCTGTCAGAATGTTCTAATGAATCTAATTTTTCTTGGTTCCTCTGAACCTGTGAGCATCAAATATTAAGTACATACTAATCCCAGAGACTTAAAAGACAGTTTCTGATTCAGTAGGTCTGTGGTATATTCCCCTAAATCTGCATTGTTTAACAAAGTCACACATGAACACTGTGCAGGCCCTTAGGAAAACATATGAGCAAAAATGATAGCCAATGTCTAGGTCATTTGCATAAGGTTTTAGGTAACTTGGGGATGCCTTGATCCCTTGGTCTGAGCAGGCATTCTTCTTTTAAAGGTGAGAATTAAGGAGCTGTCATCCTGTGCTAAAAGAAGTGCCTTGCCAGTGTTATTAGACAAGATTGCTCATCTAGAACTATCATAATAGCACTACATGCCAAACAGTCTAAACAATAGATTTGCTGCCTCATGTTTCCTGATATTTGAAGTCCAGAATCAAGGTATTGGTGGGGTGGTTTGCTCTAAAGTTGGAAAGGAGACTGTCCCAGACTATCTTCTGAGTACTGACACCTCTTGGCATTCATTGCCTTACATTACCTGTCCGTTGCCTCTGTCTATGTCTTCACAGAGTTCTCCTGTAGGTGATATGTAGGCCCAAATCTCCCATTTATAAAGATATCATATATAGTCAGATCAGATTAAAGACAACCTGCTCTACTATGACTTCATCCTAGCTTAACTCATAAGAACTATAATGACCCTGTTTCCAAATAAGCTCCTAGTTTGATGAACAGGAAATTGGACTTTAACATATGATAGGTTTTTTAACATGAAGTTTTGAAGGAAAAAAGTATACTGTGTAATGATGAGTTGGATAATGTCAGTCCCAGGAGAAGCTGTTCTCCAGGCCTCTGAGGACTGTTGGTGAGACTCCTGCTCAACAGAGAACTTTGGAAGAGAAGGACTTGGAGATCTCTAGCAATCAAATGTTTAATTACTGTGACCCCAGGAAGGTGCTTTTGAAACATAAATAATAGAAAGGACAAGCTAAGAAGAGAGGACAAAGGGTCTTCTGAATCAGACCCACAGATTAGTAGTATTTCTAGAAAGTTCATGAAGATTAACAAAAATCTCTTAGAGACAAAACTGCCACCAGTATGAGGTGGCTCAGGAGGGAGAAACCATCTTAACGAAGTCCTAAGGTGTTTGAAGAGGTTGGTGGATCAATGAGATTCAGGCTCTGTCTAATTCTTTGTAACAAAATCCAACTGATGCATTAAAAAATAGAATAAGAAAAGAGAGATTTGACAAAGTAATTTCTCCACCTTAATTTAGGGAACAAGAGATCAAACCTCAGAAGAGGCATACATGCCCTTCTTTAGAAGAGGGCCAAAACTCTGCTAAGTTCATGGTCTGACACTAATTTGGGCAAACCATTTCATCTCTCTGAGCTTTACTGTCCTTATTTAAAATAAAAGACATCCTTTACAGGGTAACTTAACTGATTCAAAGAGATAATGGGTGCGAAAGTACCTCTCAATTCCAAGAGATGGTTCTACAAATCCCTCAGTACAGTGATCAAATCCTGTCCCTTCTTAAATCTGTAGAATCCAGCCCAAAAGGTTAAATACTCAGCAATTAGTTGTTGAATGAATTAATAGTTTATTTTGCTCTTTAAGTGTATTCATAAAACTGACCTCTCTGTGCCCACCAAGGTCCCACACAGCTCAGACGCTATGCATTAGCAGGAGACAACATTGAACTTCTGATCCTCCTGCCTCCATCTCCTGAGTCTTGTAATTACAGGTGTGTACCCCTGCTCCTGCTTTACACAGTACTAAATATTAAATCCAAGGATTTAAGCATTCTATCCAGTTGAGCTACATCCCCAGCAGAAGGCTGACTTCTTAAGGCCTTGAAAAAAGAAGAGTTCAGGGAAGGAGATGGCTCAGTTGGGAGAGTGCTTGCTGTTAGAGCGTGAGGACCTCAGTTTCCCCCTAAAAATATGTGTATGGTGGTATGCATCTATAACCAGCTGAGGCTGGAGACAGGCAGATGCCTGGAGCTTGCTTATTAGTCACTCTAGAAGAATCAGTGAGCTCTAAGTCCAGTGACAGACTGTGTCTCAACCATTAAGGTAAAAACCCATCATGGAAGATGCTCGATGTCAACCTCAGGCTTCTACACACACACACACACACACACACACACACACACACACACACCTACACAAACAAGCAAAATGAGACTTCCATTTATCCTAACTTGTTACAACCTGACAATCTCAGAATCATAAATTCTGAAGACAGAATATGAACAGTTCCAAAGCAACCATCTTTATGTGGCTCTTGCTTATACTCTACACAGCTGAGAAGATCACACCCCCCTGGCAAAACTCACCAGAGTTCTCTGACATCAGCACCGCAGAATCTGGGGAAGTCTCTTTTAGTACTTGACTGCCTGCACATCTGCTACACTCCTCCAGGAATGAGCAAATTAACTCAGAAAACAAATCCAAATCAGCCATCAAGAACCTTCAGCAGCGATTATTCTGCAGTCTGTGGCCATATGGGAGAACTTTGTACATGTCATTATGGCTGAGTGTTATGAGTGCACATTGGAATCTCTGACCTGGGGCTTCTCTTCCACCTGGTGACTCACTATTTTTCTTAGTACCAACTGCACTGTCCCTTGTATATTGATTGATATGTCCACATAAAACCTTTTTAATACCCAGCCAATGGTTAGGGGCCGATTTCAGTACAAACAGGAGAAACCAGCTTGGCCTAGTTGTTAAAACGTATACGTGTGTAGTGTGTTTCACAGGGGCACTCTAAGCAACAGGAGCTGGCCTTTAAAGTACATATGATGTTCAACACGAAGAATCTGGGGCATTGGTCTTTAAGGAAACATGACAACAGCACTTTCTCCTAACAAGTGATGTTTAGGAAGAAGATCATTAGAGCCTGAAGGGATGTACTTTACAGCATTTAAATAAACCTTAGTTATTGGACCCTAAAGAGCATAAGTGGTCATCATTTTTTATTTTCTCAAAAGGGTTTGCAATTATTCCTGCTGGGAGATTTATCTATCTGCATCTTCAGTCAGTTTGAGAATTTTATGCCTTTGATCTTGCCATAATACCATGATTAATTGACTGGTTCAAGGGTTCAAAAATCAATAAACTCAGCATTTGTTATTATGCATTATTTAACTGGCCCCAGTGTACTGCCTGGCATTCAGAGGCTAAAGAAAACATAGTCCATCCCCACAGTGTCTTAAAGAACTGATTATACCAGGAAAACAAAGCAAACCTTTTTTTTTATTATTATTCCACTAAAGTGCCCAGGGCACAAAAACAACCAGGATGCACCTGTGTTTATAGTATCCATATTTAAACAAGTTACAGAAGTATGAGTTGTTTCTTCTTAATTTAGATTTTGGTGTCTGTGTTTTTATGTGAATCCACATTACATTTGTACTCTCATCTAAAATGAAAGCTCCCACTTTGCTTATTCCTCATGTTGTAAAATTATTCTGCTTGGGCTTTGCTCAGGAAATATCCAGACTCACAAAGGAATTAAGGATAAAATTAATCTCAGTTCAAAAGACTAAGAAATGTATAAGTTGGGGGCATTGGCTATGTCTTGGAAACTCATGTGCTTTACTTTAATGAGACCTAAGTCCTTTGGTCTGAAAGAACAAAACACTTTTTCACCAGGTGGATCTAACAACCAGAGACCGGGTCACTGATTCCAAGAGAATATAACTACATGATGTCCAGTTTGCTATCAGGCCTCTGGGCAGGGTGAATACTACCCAATTTACCAAATTTGGGAACTTTTGGTGAATAAACAAGTTACCAAATAGATGTATACTTCTCAAATCATGAATTTTAAAATAAATTATCACTGAAATATGTACCTTAACTAGAGTGACTTGCTTTGTGAGTAATGTCCCACTGCCACCCAATGACAAAATGGCAGCATGATTACATGACAGCCATTTTACATTTCACACATGATTAAGTATAGAGACAGTGCAGTGGGTTTCACCCAAGACTACTAAAATAAAGTCTATATTAGCACTAAGATACAAAAATTCTCCCTTGGGACACTGCCTCTTTCTAGATCGCATTTCTAACTGTAAACTGTCAAATTATACAAAAATGCTGTTATACAAACATACAATCCTCACTTGAAGCTCCAGGACAGATATTTGCATAATACAAAAATGGAATTCATCTCCAAAGACCCAATAAAAAGCCAGAGGTGTAAAGATGCTCTAAGCTAAGATTGATTATATGTTCTAAGAACACTGGCTGAAGTAACTGATGGAAGCAGATGCAGAGATCCACAGCCAAACACCAGGCTGAGCTCCAGGAGTCCAGTCGAAGAGAGAGATGAGGGATTCTATGAGCAAGGGGCATCAAGATCATAATGGGGAAACCTACAGAGACAACCAAACCAAACTAATGGGAACTCATGAAATTTAGACCAATAGCTGTGGAGCCTGCATGGGACTGGACTAGACCCTCTACATAGGTGAGACAGTTGTGTAGCTTGATCTGCTTAAGGGGGCCCCTGGCAGTAGGATCAGAATCCATCATTGGTGCATAAACTAGTCTTTTGGAGCCCTCTTCTATTATCAGACACCTCACACAGCCTTGAGGCAGGGGTAGGGGCTTGGACCTCCCTCTACTAAGTGTACCTCCCCATGGGAGGCCTTACCTTCTTGTAGGAGGGAATGGGGGGTAGGTTGGGAGGGGGAGGCTGGAGGGGCAGGAGGAGGGAAGAAGGGGATCTTTGGTATATAAAATGAATAAAAAATTCTTAATTAAAAAACAAAAGAGTACTGGCTGAGTAAAGTATGCAACCATCCAGCCTGCTGCTGTGTCTATGGAACCTGATGAGAGGCAAACACAGGGCCACATGGCCTGTATGACAAGCAAGACAGCAATGGTTGGACAGATGTTCTTTTCCTTCCCATTTGCATGGTTAAGACATATGGCAGCAAGGAAGGATGAAGTCACCGCCTAAGCAGTGATACGAATGGCCTGTAACACATTTTAAATCATACACTCTACACCTGTCAGGAAGCAATGGTGTTTAAACTTTTGAAAGCAGACACATTAAAGATAACCTAAACTCTGTGTCATATGGTGTTTTTGAGTGTTACTACACACATTTCCTATCCCTGAAGTAAATCACAGTGCTTTGAATAGTCTGAGAGATTACATAGTTTGATTTGGAGAAGAGGTCTGGTTTCTTTATACATGTTAGACTTGGGAGCATTTCAACACTTGCAATAGCAATATTTGGATGTCAGTAAGATCTAGATTTCAGCACCAAGAGATGATTTGGTACATGAAACATCTGGTGTGTTTGTGAGAGAGGCCCAGATATAAATCTTCAGTATCTGCATTCCCTCTGGTTAAATTTGGTTTCTGATTTATGTACCTGCCTTGTGGATGGCTAAAGAAAAGCTAACGCATATTTTAAAGTTTTCTTTTAGTAAAAATAATATTTTAAAAAAGAAGATAAGTTTGCTTGCCATTTTGAAAGCATGAGCAGCCAGACGCAGCTCCAGTGATTCCAATTCAAGCCAGGAATGCAGAGTTTTGGCAAGTGACTTACCGCACACAAGTGAAACCCAAGCCCTTGAAGTGTGGCATGTTGGGAATTCCCAAGAAGTATATAAAACTGGTACTCAGTTGCCTTAGATTCGGAAGCAGCACAGATCCATTTATCCTCTCTTTTTGTAGCATGGCTGACTTCCAGAAAAGAAAACTGTGCTACATACATGGTTTCAAGGCTTCTGTTGTGATGTCAGCACCCCTGGAACACCTTAAAGGAATCTACAAACAGTGTACTGTAGTGGGTAGCCATTCCAGCATTGGTCTGGAAGTTCCAACCCCTATTGAGGCTTCGGTAACTATCACGCCTACAAGGCAGGGCCAAGAGAGGGCCCTGAAGACCTAAGATCTGGATGCGCCGCCCTGTCTTGTTTCCTGGACCCTGGATGCTAGAGGTAGACCAAGAACTCTCCTTGGTCTACCTCTAGCTAGAGGTTTGATTTGGAGAAGAGGCCTGGTTTCTTTATACATGTTAGACTTGGGAATATTTCAACACTTGCAATAGTTCTTGGTAGACCAAGAACTTTCCCAAGAACTCTCCCAAGAATTCTCCTTGGTCTACCTCTAGCGTCCAGGGTCCAGGAAACAGGAGAGGGTGGCGCTTCCGGATCTCGGATCTTCAGGGCCCTCTCTTGGCCCTGCCTTGTAGGCGTGATAATTACCAAAGCCTTAATAGGGGTTGGAACTTCCAGACCAAAGCTGGAATGGCTACCCACTACAGTGTACATTAATGGCAATTATCCTGCTGTGAGGCATATTGCAATTGGTTTTTATAAAGCCTTCTCTGGCTTTAGAAAAGCTCATAACATGGAAATATTCTGAAGCCAGCATATGAGCAAGGAAGGGGAAAAAGGTTTGAAGTTTTAATCTCATATAAGATGTTCTAAATGGATAAAAGTTCTGAATTGGAACCATACCTCTAAAACAATAAGCTTGAAATTCTGAAAGGGGAGAACAACTACATAAAAGATATCCAACAAAATCTAAGAAAATATTCAACAATTCTGTAACAGAAACCATAAAGGGAAGGACTTAACTATATCAGACATGTTGAAACTAAGAACCATTAGGTCATCTCTGCTGGTGTCCATGTTCCAGGTTGCCTTATGAACACTGGTAACACATGTAGCACTCTTGAGCCAAAACAGTACTAAAAAGAAATTTTGGATAGACCTAAGTAGTCATGGGCTTATGGATGTGATTGTTTATATATAGGTTTAGCTGTATCTGCAGACAAGGGACAACCCCAGGACCACACCAGTGCTATGTGTAGAAGGCTCCAGGTAACTTTTACCAATCACAACCACCATGTCAATTCTGTGCTTTTCATTTTCATGGTCTCCTCTTCAATAATGTCCAGTGTTGTGGTACAGAGATGGATCAGCGGTTAAGCACATGTAATGCTCATTCAGTTCTCAGCACCCCACATCCACCTCAGATAGCTCACAATCACCCGTAACTCCAGCTCCAGCAGATCCAATGCCTCTGGCCTTCAGGGGAACCTGCACTGACATGCATGGACCCACATATGGATGCGCATTATTGAAAATTAAAAAGATCTTTTTAGAAAAAAAGACATTGAGTGCATGTATCCTTCCTTACTGTGCTCCACAGTGTTCTGACAGAGCAGACTGCCCAGTGACTTATCTTCCACTTCAGGTTTCTTGTGCAAGGGTTTTATTCAGTTGAAGAAGTTTTCTACTAGTCCTCATTTCCTCAAGTTTTTTGTTTTTGTTGGTTGGTTAGTTGGTTGGTTGTTGGTTTTATCTTTGTTTATATTGTGAAGGAGTGTTGGATTTTGTCGAATGATTTTTTGGAGTAGGTTGATGTGGTCATATGATTTCTCTTCTTTAATTTGTTTGGTTTAGTACATTATTTAGATTTTTTAGCAACCCTCTTTTGCTTTAAACAATGAATAATTGAACAAATTTGTATTCAAGGAGTCAAACAAGTAATAAGAGCCTCTGTAAGGTTTTCTGACACAGGAAGAGACTGCAAACCTTATCTGAATGAGATCAGGACATTAAAAACATGTGGAGTTACAAAGACATGAAAGAATATTGCTAGATCTTATTATAAAGACTATTTTAGAGGCTGATGAGACTGCCCAGTGGGTAAGGGTACTTGGTCCCAAGCCTAATAAGCTGAGTTTGATACACAAGATCCACATGGGAGGCCCTCTGATCTACACTCACATACACGATGATACACATAGGCTGACATTCATAATATACACATGCATGTACACACACACACACACACACACACACAACAGAATAAGTAAATAAATATTTTTTAATTTTTAAAGACTATTTTAATATTTCCTAAAATACTAAAGCTCCAGAATTCTTTATATGATTATCTTTTCATGTAAAATCCCCAACTTCCTATGCTAGAGTATCAAAAATATAAAGTTGTATTTTTATTTCAAAAATGCAGAAAACAGAACTCTCTTTGCAGCAAGAAATGACCCACTTTGACAGTGTTACATCACTAATAACTTAGCACCATTACTTCTAAGATTTTAAAATCTTACTGCATTTACCAGTGAGAAGCATAAATAGGATTATATTTAGGGATGGCTCCACCAAGTGGATAAAGTTGAGCCCCAGTCTGATCTTGTTCCCAGGATTCAAGTCCCTTCCGCTGAACTAATTTGTAATGAAATATTGATATTAGAGTTCAAGGCTGTTAACGTTTTAGGCAAAATTCACATTTCTTTCAGTGAATACTCTCCAGTGGATGTTGATTTCCAAGGCAAGATTTTCAGGCACTAGGCAGACAATGTTTAGCTCAGACTAGCAAGGCTGGTAGCATTTGGGGTCTCTCCTCAAACCTACCATACCATTGGTTGCCTATTTCAAAGATGCCTGAGATTTTTTGGATGATTGAATAGCTAATTGTTGCTGTTGTGGAAGAAATGGGCCATGGCAAGTTTATCCTGCTATAGTATAAACTGAATCTCTCAATGACTCAATCTACAGACGAGCAAAGCAAGGCGTGGACAGATGGGCAATGATTATCACCGCTCCCCACATCTGTCTGAAGCGTTACTGTTTTCAAAGGCACTTGCTCACACGCTGCATGCCACCATCACAGCCCTCTACTGTGAAGGCCCAGCTTTGCAGTGCCATCGATTCTAGCAAGCTGCAATTCATGCCTCAAAATTATGACTGTGTTGAGCATTTCATTTTTTACTTCTCTCTACTGTTGTCCTAGATTTATACAAGTAATACAGCCTAACAGACAATGTAGGAGGCTGTGGATCTATATTGTTAAAACACAAATTTGCAATTAAATAGAAAAATTTTAAGAGCGGTCTCAAACTGAAGCCAGAGAACACTACAGACAGTCTCTTCTTTCCTTGAGGGATCTAGAAGGGTTGGCAGGGGCTAAACTCAAAGCCAAGGGGAGCCATGCTGAGAGAATAGGAATAAGACCCAAACAGATGGAAGGCTGTTGCCGACGCCCTCATCTCATGTCATGCTCTCAGCACTGGGGAAGCTGCATTTGTAAAAGAGATACTTTCTCTTTCACGGTTTTACTCATCACACGTTCGAATTCTTACCCCATTTTTGCTTTCTCCACATCATTCTTACATGTCCACTCTCAGTCCAGCCATGTGATCAAGAGACTGACGAGCAAGCATGTGCTTTGCAGTTACAGATGTGTGTGTGTGTGTGTGTGCGCGCGTGCGCGCACACACACGTGCACACATGTGGGGGGGCACGGGGAGTCTTTTGTTTTTCACTTTACAAGGGAGAAGCTAAAAGGCGGGGCATTTCAGTGCTTTGCTGCGGGTGGGGCGTGACTAGTTTGGATGTGAACAGAGACTCGAACACTTGAACAGAACCAGACTAGTGAGAACCTCGAAGGGCAGCAGGCCTGTGTCCTAAACCCCATCAAGGGGCAATGGCAGGCCTGAATCTTAGCCCATAAGAACAAATGACCAGTTGAGGAAATATCAACAGAGGAGAGATGGAAATGTGGTTCTGACTCAGCAGGGAAGAGGGGAAATAGCCTTGCTGCTCAAAGAATATACTGAAAAGAAATAAGGCTCCTTAAAATACATATCCTCCCAAATCTATAACACGGGCCACAAGTTGTCAAAGGAGGAGGAGGGCATCTCAGGACAGACACAAGTTGTGGTCCAAATCCAGACCCAGACTGATAAGAATCCTTCAAGACTTTACCACCACACAACCTGTTAGCCTTAAGCTCCCACACCCCACAGAGCTCAGAGAACTGTTTTCTGGGACTCAAGTCTCAGTGTCACTATACTTGATGTTGGAAAAGGACAAGAAGTAGAAATAAGGAGATTAAATGATAAACCACAGCATGAAGAATTGAACTCTAGATTCTTTTCCTAACTCCGGTTTAAAATATCAACAACAACAACAAAATACAATTGAGCAATCAGACTTTAGTCTCAGTCCCCAGGCAGGAAATGCAAGGCTCATTCTCAAGAGCTAAAATAAAAAACAAACAAACGAACACCAAAATATAAAAAACACCCACCAGCATTAACAGAAGCAAATATAACAGAAATGCCTTCAGTACTGGCAGGTGGGGCAGTGGTCACAGCCCCCACCCCACAGTCCCCACCCCTCCCCCACCACACCCAGAGATTTCAATCTCCTTTTAATGTCTCCTTATGAATCTAAGCAGACAGCCGAGGGTGACAGACACTTGAGGGATGCTTCCAATATGAGAGCCATGAGAGCAGGCACAGACACAGAAACCAAGTCATAACTCAGAGATCCAAGCAAAATTTCCTGATTTTTTTTTCTGCTGCTGCTGCAATAATGTACGCATTGGGAAATAAAGAGAAGAAATCAGAGGAGCCAGATATATGAAGAGATGGACAAAACACACAGCAAGGCAGGGAAGCCAGAGGAGCCAGATATATGAAGAGATGGACAAAACACACAGAACACACAGCAAGGCAGGGAAGCCAGAGGAGCCAGAGCTGTGTGTGACTAACGGGGGCTCTACAGAGACAGAGCAGGGAGGCCATTATAATGATGTCATTTTTCTCATAACAAGATTCCCTACAACTGAGCCAAGAGGCTCCGTGGGTAGAAAGTACTTGCCGCACAAGCCGGATGACCAGTGTGCAGTCTCTGTGACCCACAATAGAACTGAGTTACCAATCTGACTTCCACATACTCTATGGCTCACGTGTGCCCACACTCACACACATACTCTCCCTACGTACACACAAATAACAAAATAAAAAAAAGTCTTTAATTCCCTAAAACTAAAGAACATGGGTCTCTAGATTGATGTGGTCAATCACAACAAATGACAAGGCCAATACTACAGAACTGCTGGGGCTCAGTATCTGTCACCTCAAAGTACATGCAGGTTCAGTAGCCAGCTCTCTCTAACCAGCCCTGAAAGCCCATCTTTCCGGCAGTGAGTCAAAGAAACCAAAAGCCCTCCTCCTAAGCTGTTCTCCGCCTCCCTAAAAGTAAACTACAAACCCCAGAAATGTCACTCTCATCTTCCCCTCATTCCTTGAAGACTATCGCTCAGAAAGAGTCACGGGCCTTACCTGGATGAAAGGATGCTGCACAGAGGAGCCAAGACGCACCTAGATAGGCAGACCTTGGTGGGTATTTCCCCTATCAACTCTGCATTTCTGCATCGATGGCCATTCTTCATCAAACCTACTGTGCTTTTTTCTTATTAACTTGTCTTTTGCAACAGGAGTGATGGCCACAGTCTCTACAACGACTGAGGATCCTTACAATCCTTTCTGAAAACATCAGAAGTAAGGAGAAACAAAATTAAGCTTCTAAAGAAGAAGGAATAATATCACTCACAAAGATTTGTTCATGAGAACGTCGTCAGTCTTCTCGGCCTGTATGGAAAGTAGAAGAAAACACAGTGGTTACCACAGAACTATGAGTGAAAATATGTTCAAAGTGAAATCTTGTACCCAAACGATCAAAGAAATGTGTGTGTAAAAGAAAAACATTTTCAGACATCCAAATCTTTAAAATTGTGATATTCTTTACACCACTTAATAGGAGGCTGCTAGAAAACTCTAACACACACAAAATAAGGCATCATCAGCACAATGATAAAAAAAAAACAAAACCAGCCAACGTGCAAGCCAGCAGGTTAGAACCAAAGGAACAGCAGCGTTCCAAACCAGAGTGGTCCAGACAGGCTAGCCGTCGAACAGGCCCCAGGAAGAACACTGTGCAAAGTGATGATGGATTTGATTTGTTTGTGAATGTGGAAAGTTCCGGTACATATGGGTGACAGAGACCTTGAAGCATCAGAGAAAATGATACTTAGAAAAGAAACAAATATCAACTCCATGATAGTTGTATAACATGAGACATGGCGTGGTGTGCTTTTGTGCACTAACGATATGTTCACAGTAACATCGTAAGTGATTATCATAAGTAACACAGTAAGTAATTAATAGGCATTAATAATTAGATTGAAAAATAAATTTTACTATTTAGGTGTTGTGACCATGAAGTAAGGGTGTTAATGCAATGGCAAGCCCTTCATTTACCACAACAAGAAGTTAAGAGATGATGTCTAATCCATCAAACCTGGGTGGTAGACACATTAATTAAAATTCTGACTATAAATGGCACAAGCAGAAGCTAGATTCGACAGTGGTTGCCTCAGATGCTGGAGTTGAGACTGATAAGGTAGATGAAAATAGTTTTCCTCTTAAGCCTTTAATGTATATATTTATCTTAATTTGAATGTTAAAATGAAAGTATTCCTTTAACTGTAGGACATAAAGAATTCAAGCTGGCACACCCTCATTAGCTTTGACAATGCTTAAAGGTGCTATGCAGGCTACTGGGGAAAAAAAGTCATCCACAGTCCTACCCAGATATGGACCCTGAGTGATAAAATAGCAACCTGCAAGTTAAGATTTACCTGCAGTGCAATGGTGGCATGATGGTTAACAGAGGTAATCGACTGCTTTCTGATTGACCTTAAGGCTTACTCCATAGGAGGAGTTTATGTCTAATAGGATAAGTCCAGTTAAGATCTCATGGCTAAGGGAAGTCACAGGCACTCAAGGCGAATCTATTACTGTTACTTCGCTACATGATCATCACGTCAAACTGCTTTCTAAATATTCATCTTTTACCTACAGACAAGGCCCTCAGCCTTGGTCAAAGAAGCTTCTTTTGTGGTGTGTGACTGACTTATAGATAGTTAAAGTGATGAGAATAAATGGCTGTTGAGTGCTTGGTCCTAAATGGGACATCTGTGTTACCCCCTCAAAGGCTCAAAGAACATTGCAGAGCCAATGTAAGAGGGTAGGAAAAAAATGTTATCTTCTGGGCTGGACATAACTGCTGTACCCATGAAATCACAGTAGCAGTTGTTACCTACCTGCACAAGACTGGGCCCATCAATAGTCCATCATGGATGGGACAGGAGCTCCCAGGGCTTCGCCTTTATCTGAGCTGGGAGGTTCCTGGGAGAGACACATTTGCAGCGCTATACTTTGCAGAGCAGAGGAAGCCCTGAGGGAATGAAGTCCTGATTGGCTGTGTGCTGTTGACAGGGGCACAACCATGTCAGATAGCAATGCCTCAGCCCCATGAGAGTGGAAAAGCCTCTCTCAGATGAGGCTCAGAAGGATGGCAAAACCTTCCTCTGATCCAGCTGTGAATGCTGACAGTGTATGCAGAAATGTCCGCTGTAGCTTTCTCCCCCTAGTAACCCTGATTTTTGTCTATCTGTATGTAGTGACCCTGCTCAACTTATAGAATGGACAAGCTGAGTTTCTGGTGTGCTGACATTTCTCCATCGAAGAGTCTAGTGCATGCAATCCCAGCTTTTCCGTATGTATCTGTGTGTCTGTCCTTTCTTCATCCCCTCACAACCCACCTCAGGGAAAGCCTTGGAGCCATGCAGAGCATAGGAGTGTAGACACGGATAAGCTGCCTCTGCTGAAGTAAATAACACCTGCCCTACCTGTGCACATGCAAACACCACTAATTAAACACAGCAGAGAAGAAAAGATATGAAAGGAGGGAGACTTGTGAATTAAAAAGACTTTGACAGGAGGAGGGATAAGAGAGGATAAGGGGGCGCGTATATGTGCAAAGAGAATAAATAAATTAAAAATCAACAAGTATTCCTGGTGTTCTCCCCCTCCTCTCTAAAAAGATGAGTTATCCAGCTCATGAGCAAGCTAGGTGCAGGAGGATCTTAGAGTCCCCTGAGCAGGCGCCGAGCCAAGTGGAAGCCAAACCCATTCAACTTGATTCAGTGACAGAAGCTTCGCCCTCCAAGGCTGCAGCACTCAAGCTGTCTGAGAACTCCCCTCCTTTGTGTCTGATGCCACGAGCCGCCTCTGGAACTCCGTGTGCTGCTGGCTGCAACCCACACAGAACCACTTGTTCTAACCTCTAATGATGGCTCCCTTTAAGGACAGTCCCCTGTTGTTTTTCTTTTGGCTGGTCTTTTCCCCTTGCCTAGACGTTACAAAATGGCAAGGACCAAGCCTTCAACATTTGTCTGTTCTATGGTCCCCCAAACACCAACACTAGCCCAAGGATCCAGTTAGCACTCGGTAAATAGGATTTTACCAGCTATTCCACCCCAGATGGTTAATTATATAAAGAAGCAGAAATGGACGTGTTAGAGAGGGAAAACAAAGCAAAGAAAAATCTCCAGGTCCTCCAAAGTGCTTCTGATATTCGTTCCATTTCAACCCCTTCACTACCCCCATGCTTACTAAAAATACATAAATCTGATTTCTCTTCGAAATCAAACTTTAGAAAAACATATTTTTCAAGAGCGTTTTTTTTCTTCCAACAAAGCGTGGCTGCCTGTGTAGGCTGTAAATTTACAGCTGACAGTTCTCTGCCAGAAGTTCTTTTGGGTGTTTACAGCTGTGAAATTTAATCTTTAGGTTACCATGCATTTCCCTTCTGTTCCCACTCTTGTTCCAGAGGACTCCGTGCTCCTGACAATGTAACTCAGCACAGTAATGAAATAACAAGAATATTTATTTAGATTTACAGACCACTTTTCACCTAAGGGCCCCTTAGCAATTTCAAACACAGCTGAGATGCTTCCAAACTGTGTCGCTCTCCAACTTTGATTTAGAAGCTAAAAACGGACTCAGTCTGCTGTGTGTAATTCCTTGGCAAAAATCATACACTTCTTCATAAATGGAAACGGTGAATCCTAATGCTTCAGAAAATCCTCCCTCACCTCCCCAAACCTTTATTCTTACTGGGAAATAAACTATCAGCATTTCCTAGGCCCCACCCTAATTTTTATTATTTTTGTATTTTGAAAGTTCTTTTTTTCTTTTCTCTCTCTCTCTTTCTTTCTTTTTTTCTTTTTCTTACTTTTTTTTTTTACAAGAAAGGCTTTCTACTTTACAGGGTTCATGGAAACACCTTTTAAACAGATTATGTTGGAAATTCTGTGTCATCCATGGTTTTAGATAAGTAGAAGCCTGTGTCCCTACTCACTTTTCTTTTTAAACACTTGTTTTTTTTATTTTTCTCCTAACAACTGCTAGACTGTAAGTATTCAAACATAAAACATTGTTTGTATATGTTCTCTTTGCTTGCTATTCCCTCGCAGAGTCAAGTGCCTTTAGCAGAAAATGTGTGGATCTGTGAGTTGCTTCTGAAATGCATCCACGAGTTAAAATACATTGAAGATGTGTTAGGAATCTGATGTCTGTGTTTGGGAAGGCTACAGATACCCAAGTCCTATTTTTCACTTTGCCACTCGTATCACCAAAAACAAGGAAACAGAGTGACCAAGAAGAGGAGCACTACACCAGCAGGGAGAGAAATGTTTCCGGAGATTCTACATAATTCCAGCCCTATTTCTGGTCAACCTGACAATTCTTTTAGAAAGCTTGACTTTCAGTCATTTGTTAAATTTAAATTAGAATCTGCTATGTGTCAGATAGTGTGCTAGGAGCTGAAGACTTATGAATATAAATTGTGTTGCTCTGCCCAGGGAACTCCTACCCCAGAAGGGCTGGCAGTCAGAGGAACAGACCTGGGTAACCTGCTCAGGAAAACAGTGGGGGTGGCACAAGACCTTGAGCAAAGCAGAGGTGGCTCCACACGTCCCTGGGGGGCGGGGCTTCTCACCACAGGCTACCACAGGCATGATGGAGAACAGTGGCTCTGAACCCACCCGCCCTCCTCCCCAATGTGCAACCTGCCATCTTGTTACCTCACTGCTGGCCCGGGAGCTTCTAAGTGTCACACGTGCCTCCTCTAGGGACACCCTGGCTTCCTGGGAACCAGCTCTCCGTTTGGCCTTGGCTCCACGCTCTGGAACCCACAGGCCTGCTTATTTTCTCTTCTTGCTTTAACAATAGTTAGATTGTATTTTGAGAGATTGTTTTTCCTCATTATATGTTTCTCCTTCCCTCACTTCAAGCTAGTAGTGGCCTTGATACTCCAGGACCTAATGAAGACATAGATCAGGATCCCAAACCAGAAATAGCTGGTTAGGCCACGTGACCTCCCCATTCACCCTGAAAAACCTGGTTAAGCCTTCACGAGTGTATTGAGGGAGTAATGGAGGACAATATGAGAAACAATACAGCACAGACTCTGCTTCATGCCCTCCCGATTCTTTCCAGCCAGGAAGACCCTGAGCTAGAGGAGGAGGGAAGGGAAGAGCAATGGCCTCATGTTTTCTTATGGTCTTTAGAGTCCACAGAAAACCCCAAGTTAAAGAGCTGGGGGAAGCTTACACTAGGCAGACAAAGCCAGAGTCAGCATCTCATTGCAAGGCGGAGAGGGGAAAGGGCCGGAGGATGCAGCCTCCGCTGTAACCTACAGACACAAATCACCAAGGGCTGGATTGTGCCCTAAGGTCATCTCACTGCCCACAGGAAGTAAAGTCTAACAGATGAAATTCCATTACTCTCAGACTATAAAAAGAGGGCCTTGGATAAGAAATCAGGCTGTCTTATTCACAGTAAGAGCCCATGAGTGGTGGACACTGAGCCCAGTCTAGCCTCACAGTCCCCCTGGGTCCTCCTGTCCATCCCAAGTCTTTACACTCTCTCTAGTTACACAGCTAGCTCTCAGCTTCTGTGCAGTTTCTCTGAAATTCAGAGTGATATGTCAAGCTACTCCCTACATCCCTCACTTCAAACTCAGCACGATCTAAATTGACTTCCATCTCTTTGACCCTTTTCCATCCTGCTCTGCCAAGCCAATTCTATCCCCCTTTTCACTGCTGTGATTACAGCATCAGGGTAATCACACCTGAACCAGAAACCTCTAGAGATAAGAGCAGGAAAACACTTCCAAGGGAGCGATGTCATCACAAGCAAGGTGGGAATGGTACCCACCACTGGCACCAAATCTAAGACATGCTTTTCCACCTAGACCAATCAGGCCTCGGGGGTCTGAGCCAGTGAAAGTATCTTCTCGGCAACCTGGGACAGATTGGTCTCCCATCCCTTTACCATCTGGGACTGCCCCCTCGACGGCTCTTGTGGTGCTATAATCTTTTTTTCCCTGTCCAGGGCACTCCAGCACCTAGATTCCTTTGGCTTCCTAATAGAAAAAAATCCATATTCTGCCACAAGGAATCGAATGTGACCTCTAACCACACCCACACAACCCAAGTCTCACCACCCTCTTGCCGGTCAAGAATGACTATTACTTAGTAGTGGGTCAAGAGTTGGAAGGCCTGTGACTGAATTCTGACTGAGCTAGCTGAGCATAAATAATCAAGAAGGGATTAGGATCAGCGGAGGAAATCTCTTATGGTTTCCTTCTAGAATTTTTTTTACAGTACCAAGAAACAAACTCATGAAAGCCTGTCACTTAGGATCAAGGACAAGGCAAAGAAGCAGGGAGAGGACTCGGTGAGTAGAATGCATGAGAATGTAAATGCTGGGTCCCTACATAGAGAGTTGGGGATATGTTGGCACATACCTCTGATCCCAGCACTGAGGAGGCAGAGTCAAGAGGACGCTGGGGTTTGCTGGACAGCTTGTCAAGCCAATCAGTGAGCTCCACACTTGTAGAGATCCAGTCTCAAAGACTAAGGTGAGGAGTGAAAGAGGAAGGAAAGATGATGTCAGCTTCTAGCCTCCATGCATGTGTACACAGACGAACACAAACACACCTGTAAGAGAGAGAGAGAGAGAGAGAGAGAGAGAGAGAGAGAGGGAGAGAAAGGAAGGAGGAGGAGGAGGAGGGGGAGGAGGGAGGGAGGGAGGGTGGAAGGGAGAGAAAGAGGAATGGCGGTGAAGCTTCTGGCTTTCAGAGCTGCACTGAACAGTCTTCCATAGATCCTTGGCTCCTTCCACTTCCAATACTAACAGTCTTAGGATTTCTGTGAGTACAAAGATAACGGCTGGTGGGGGAGAGGGCTTCCTGTAGAACTGCACAGTGCTGTACAAAATGTAAATATTTGCTGCTTTTCTTCCAAATAAATATTCACTCACTGCTATAATTCAAAATTCCTTAGACTGCAGCTCACAGAAGGTCTTGCTTGCAAAGAAGTGAATGCCACATACCCACGGCAATTCAAACATTTTTAATAAAATGATGCTGGGAGGGTACCTTCCACAGAGAACATGGGGATCCATGTGAATTCAGAGGCACTGGACCACAGTTCTTATCACCAGAGCAGTACTAGTGTTTCTTGGCTGATTTTTTTAATATTCTGTCTTTTTAATATTGCATGATTCCCCTTGGAGAAGTCACTCCACAAAAAATAAAAATAAAAATAAAATAAAAAACCCAGACATTTAATAAACATTTGAAGCTAGGAACTAGATGATTTCAAAACTTCTTGCCCATTAAGGCATTATCGGTTAGTGTGAATAAAATGTTTTATGGAGCCTGATCTATCCACTGCAAGCCTTCATTAAATATATTATTGCTCTTATGGCCCCTTCAGTATAGAAAAAAAAGCATGAAAATCTACCATTATCCCCAGAAGCTACTTTGGTTCCCTCTGCTGCCTTATGGTTGATGGCACTGGTAGGAAGATGTTGGAGTTGGTTTTCCAAAGCTTACCAGTGTTCACAAAGCTTCTGGCTGGAGCATGGCTAATACGCTGTGAGGAATCAAGCCTTATTTCCATATGCCTCAACTGTGGTCTAGGTTTGTACGATGATCCAAGTATTCTGAAAAAGTAAGAAGGACAGGAACCATGACAGGCAGTTCTTCCATGAGCAAATGGACTCTGGGAAATAGTTTTAAAAAAAAAGTTAGCAGTCTTCTTACTTGAAGAATATTTAGAGCCTTTAATAATTTAAAATACTTTGTAATTCTCTAAGAGGGTGTCAGCATATAATTTGCTTTATGCAGAATACAGTACAAACACACTCGTGTTCTGCAGAAATGCAATTTAGAAGAAGTTGTTTTATTTCATGTAGCCAAGTAACCAATGACAACAGGTTCAGTAGTTTCCAGAACAGCACATTTCTCATTGAAAGTTCCAAGCAGGGGAACCTCCTTCCAATAAACAATACCATTACAAGAAGCATGAAACAGAATCATCTGCAAATGATTATGATTTTACAGCAGCCTGGGAATCCATAATTCAATATTTGAAATCATGTTCCTCTTCTTGATGATGGCTATCAGAATTGCCAGAGGAGACTGTCATATTTTATATGCTTTGCAGTAGGATAACAAATTCTAGTAAAAAGGCAAGTGTCTATATTGTCCATGTTTTCCCTTGTAATTATAAAAGGAATCACAAAATCAGCAAGCTTATTACATAAAATGTTACAGCAAGAGTGGCCACAGTGACCAAAACTTGGAGTCATCTGTGAGAAGACTCCAGTGTAACAGTGTTGTCAAAGCATGCTGGATGCTGATGGACCCCTCCTGCTTTCTCTGTGCTTGGCTATACACCTATCACTCAACTCTCATGAGGCATGGCTTACCAGTGACGCTAGAGGAAGTCTCTCATGAGAAATGCCTCAAGTGGCAACATAGTCACTTTATTAATAGGCTGTTATGATGCATATCCACCCCAGTGCGGCTCAAAATCAGTGACACACTGATGTGAACTACAAAAGACTGATCTCATTCCGTCAGGGTAAGACCAACTATACAGTGTAACACATGTCCCAGTGCCCAGGTGGGATGGGCCAAAGCTGGCCTTCACCTGAGACCACACACTTACTTAGCTCCTTACCTTACCCTGGTCCTATATCCTTACTCTGTTCTTCTTGAGACTATACCAAAAAACTAGGGTTACACTCAAGTACCCATCAGAGACTTTGCTTCTGGGGGATTCAGTCTAAAGTGTGTAGTTTAGAACTTCAGACTTTGAGGGACATCTTTTCTCTTATTTTCAATATTAGGTAGTTTACAATGATCAGACTCTTCCCAACCTCAGGAACTCTACAGCATGACAGAAACATGCTGGTCCTCGCTGAGTACTTCACACATGGTTCTAAAACACATACCTGAGCTGCTGAAAGAAAATGTAGATTATAAAAATGTAAACCAAAACGTAGATTTTCAAAGCCAACCCCAAATCTACTGAGTCAGACTCTCCGGAGGTGAAACTTAAAAATTGTATTTTATGGTACAATTCCTGAGAGCCTCTGGTACATGCTAAAGTTGAAGAATGCCCATCAAGAGACCATGGGCTGACTCGCCATTTCATACCCTGTAGTCACTTGGAAATATTCTGAATGCAAGCTAACTTGTCTTCTGTAACTTCTGCCTTAAGAAAAAAATGATGCATAAACTTCTGATTAGAAACTTCCAATCTGATCTGTAGGGAAGGGAATAAAAGATGACACCCAAGTAGATTATTGTTTTAGTTAATGACAAATTACTTCAAAATGTAAATTTGCTTCCTTTCTTTAAACTTGAAAAAATATGATTTCAGATGCCACTCACTAAATAAATAAGTTGGAGAAGTTATGTTTAATCATCTAAAATCAATCATTTCCAAGTATTAGGGACCAATGGGAAAATCTAAAAATGTTTTCAAAGTACCACACAGAGATGATTTACAATTGTTATAAACATCTAAATTGCCACATTTACTCATCTCCCAAAACTTTGACTGTTCTTTCTGAGTTATTCATCTAAAAAGTCTCAGATCTCTGAATCTGCAATGAAAACAACCACTAAAAGCTGTGTTTTTTCCTACTTCTGACAAGCATGTGACAGCCACAGCTGAGTGGAAGTACCTCGACCAGCAGGACAATCAAAATTAACCACAGGTGTTGGTTAGTAGCAGTAGATCAAACAGAGCTCCAACAGCAAACCCGCTGTGGACAAGGGGACCATGAGGAGGCCTAAGGGCCTGAGGGTGGAGACAGCTTCCAGGGACTGACATTTCCTAAGCAGCAGTTGGTGCAAGCCTAGACGGCTTGACCAAGTTTTCTCTTCACTGTTGTTTGTGGGGATTGGTTTGCTTGTTTTGTTATTTTTGCCCTAGAGGGTTTTTTATCTTGATTCTATAAGAAGCAGAGGTGGTTCCCACTTCACTAGCTGTCTCTTTTATTTTAAAATATGTCTCTTTTATTTTAAAAAATTTTTTAATTTTTATTGAAAAAATGTTTTTCATACAGTATATTCTGATCATGTGTCCCCTTCCCCAACTCCTCCCAGATCCTCCCCACCTCCCCACCCACCCAACTTCATGGCCTTTCTTCCTCTCTCTCTTTAGAAAACGAACAGGAAAACAAACAAACAAACAAACAAACAAACAAAAACATAACAAAGTCTCTGTATAGTTGACCTTTCTTAATGAACATCTCAGCAGGGGTCCCAAAATGAACTATCCACCCAGAAAGGCTTTCCCACATCAGAACTTGTTCCTAATGCTTATTGTGATGCTCAGTTAACAGAAAACCAAAGTGAAGTGCCTTTGCAAATGCCTGGCATCCATGAGGCTGCCTGGCAGAGAGGGACCAGCTGGTGCAATATTGTTTTCTCCTGGAAAGTTGGACACAAAGGACTCCATGATGGCACCTCTAAGGACAGCACTCACAGAGGACTGCACCTGCAATTCCAAATGTATACTATCAAGAGATGACACAGCAACCACAAAACATTTCAAATGACATATTTGATTCAAGGCAAGACAACTTGACCAATAGTCTCCAAAACATATAGTTTCTAAATGTACAGTGATTCCATTGTGTCATTTTAAAAAGAACTCGAAGTTCTCCGGACACTGTGCTATTAGAGTGTCTCATCTGGGGCAGAACGTTACAAACAAAAGTTTCCAGGAATATCCTGCAGCTTTTACTGGGCCTTCTACAAAAAGGATGAATCTACTAGAACATCAAAACTTTTCTCAAGACAAGGTTTCTCTATGTCACAGCCCTGGCTGTCCTGGAACACACTCTGTAGACCAGGCTGACCTCGAACTCAAAGATCTGCCTGCCTCTGCCTCCCGAGTGCTGGGATTAAAGGTGTGCGCCACCACTGCCTGGCATAGACTATCAAAACTTTTGAAATGGATGAACTTAGCAGACACTAGTTTCCACCAACCCAAAAGCTAGGAGTGTCAATGGATGATGTCCAGAGAGCCTTTCCCAGAGCTTCCCTGCTCTGCTTTAAAACCTGCCTGTTCAAATACCCAATCAAGGTATGTGAAAAGTACCTTGATTGATATCATTCTTGCATGGTTTCTATAAAAATGTCCTCCAACTGCTATGGTGTTGGACCATGGAATATGAGATGACTAAATCTATGTTCCCAGGATATGGACACACATGTTTTGGCTCCAGAATAAACTATTTCTCTTTTTTAACTTTAATTTAACCTTTTTTAATAATATATTTTGATCATATTGTTTCCCCTCCCCCAACTCTCCCAGATCCTCCCACCTCTCTACCCATCCAACTTCATATTTTTTCTCTCTCCCAAAATAAATATTAGGAAAAGCAAAATAAATAAACAAAAAAATCAAAACAAACAAACAAGAAGAAGAAAATCAATAAGACAAAAAAATACCAAAGCCAAAAAATTCGCATACACATACACACACACATACACACACACTCATACACGCACACATACACACACACACACACATAAATAAAAAATAAAAAACCATGGGGATACAGCTCAGGGGTAGAACATTTGACTATTGAATAAGGTATCTCTTATGCCTTTTGTGGCAAAGCTGTGTTTTTATATTGGCATTATAATACCTCTTGGGATATATTACAGTTACCTGGGGGCACACCTGCAAATCCTTGCCTCGAACTTCTGTTTCCTAATCAACTCACATTCAAACAGACATAACAGCAAAGATCCTGTCAGGCACTCTACAGGTTGACTTCCTGTCAGTTTCAGGAAAAGTAGGAGAGACGTGAGACTTCAAACTTATAAACACCTTTCTTTAAGGAGATGTGAAGAAAAGTGGTCAAATGATTTGATGGAATCCAGAGAGGCACCAGGTTCAAATAATCTTGCATAGTTCTCTGAAGAACTAGCCTGGGAAAATCTATACCATTCTTGTACACAAGGTTCATCAACATGCTATGTAAAGAAAGAAGTAAGTAGAGCGCATTTCCTCAAGTGATTCTCTTCTAATCTTCTCGTGTTTAGGAGCAGCACAGCCTGCCAGGTTTGAACTGGCTCTCCCACCTAGCAGCTGCCCTGTGGGGCCTTAGGCAACTCATTTAACTTTTTAATGCCCTTGTTTCTTCAGCTGTACACAAGTGATAATGAGAATCTCCAGGGATGGCGTCAACCGACATTAAAATGTGCCTTTGCCTACATAAGCAATACATGCACAGAGATATTACTACAGCAAACAAAATAGCTTTGATATTCTTAGAGCTAGAAAATGAGTCCTGGCAACCAGTTTCTCTTCGTGACTTAGAACAGAGAAAATAAAGGAAAATAAAGCTAGTTATGGGACGCGATGCAGAAGTCCCCGGCTCCCAATGCACTTCCCCCTCAGCTGCTCAGTCACACCATAAATGTGACCTACTGCATGACCAGAAAAGTATGTCTGGCTGACAACCTTTGGATTTCACTTTATTCACATTAATAAATAAGTGACTGATTCTGGGGAAATTGGGGTCCCTTCTTGGGGTTCCTCCTCTCATGGATGAAAGAATTTAAGAACAGACCCAAACAGAAGCTCAAGACAATTTTACTACAATTCAAATGAAAAGCATCCCAATGGCTGCCCAAAGGAGGAGAAGGGAGAAAGAAAAAAGCCTTGGCATTTGAATTATAAGCGTGTAGATTCACTACGTGACTGCACACAGCAGCATGCCAGGAAGAAGGAAGTGTAGGTAGGCAGTGCAGCTGAGCTCCTGGAGTCATGAGGTCTACATAAGAGGGTGAGAACTCTGGGAAAGAAAAGCACAGTATCTCATTAAAGGAAAACTCATTCCACCTATCTCTTTAGCATGGCTTCCTAGGGGTGATCCCTTGACTGGATAACTGACCAGTCCAGCTAAAATGTTAGGCCTCTAACCAGGCCAGGCAAGAAGGATAGGCCTTTATTACTCCACTAACATGTTCCCCCTCTGAAGTGGTAACCCTAAAACCACTGAGGAACCAGTCCAGCCACCAGAGCCCCCAAACACTTCTCGAATCTCTGGCCTCTGACGAGGATGAGGTTGCCCAGATTTTTTTGGGGGGGTGGCAGTATTTTACCTAAACCACACAGCTAATTTCTATCTCCTATTCCTATCAGCTGCTGGCAGGACACTGGAGGCACTAATTTGAGACTGGAATATGGGGATTCCTGGAAGAACTAGCTTAAAAGTAGAAAAGACCATCTGAAGAGCCTAGCAAGAGGAAGAAACTACAAAGTTGAAAACCAACTTTATCCCCCACCCCCCAGTCAAAATGCCTTCAGGGAATCATTGAAAAGAAGGATTTAAAAGAAATAGCCAGGGTCATTCTAGTTCCCGTATGTCATGTAGGTTCTTTGCTTATGTCAAGTGGAAGCATTTAGGCTTCAGTTAGGAGAGGAGGCAGTGATTATGACTTAAAGATGCTTTGTTGGTGTAAATACCAATTTAGTATTCAATACCAAGACTAGCAAAGAGCATTATGAAAACACATGCAGATGTAACTCCAATTATAATAGAACTGATGGCCTTGGAAACCCCAATGTAGAGTTTTCCATATTTTAAGTGTGAAAGTTGAAATTGCTTTAAATTGGGCATCCTGTACCTGCCTCTTGAAGGATGGCTCCATGTCCAGTTTTCAGGAGTGATTACTTAACTTGCTTATAGTTAATGTCAACATGAAACTTATGAATCATCTCTATTGCAGAACCATGAACTTTAAAGGGTCTAGAGAGGGTGGGAGAGATGACTGCCTCAAGCAGGCAGACAAAAGTTTAGCTTCTAGGCTCAAACAACCATTCCATGAAGGTCACCATAATCATTTACCCTGAACATATAGACTCTGCTGTGAAAATCTCTTCATTTGAGATTTAAATAGTCTCTATGTTTCAGAGAGACAGAAAATGCATTAAAATTTAATGCAGAAGAGTCAAGATCCTCAAATGTGTGATACTGAACCACACCTGTATGTAAACACCAGGCAGTGGATATTGGGTTTTCTGAATTTCTGTGATTAAGGATCTCCTCCAAAACAAGGGAAAGGGCTGCTGTGTCCAGGGCCCTGCTGTCAGAGGATGAGGTCAGGGTAAAGAAGATAGGTCCCTGCTAAGATGATTAGAGGCTGTGAGAAGAAAGCAAACACTTTCCAGAGCAGCTGGAAGGCAATTACCAAGGCTGAGAATGACGAGAATTTGGAATATTGTTTATAAAAATCAAAGAAGAAATACCTCTGGAGCACAAGTCTTTTCAAATCAACATGTTTTGTTTCTCTTCGGAAACCAAACATCTCAGAATCTCAAAACCAACAACCCAGACTTAATCTGCAGTCACGCTCACACAGGTGCACACAATGTGCAGACAAGGAAATTGGCTCCTTTTTTTTTCCTATGAGGAAAAAGAGCAAAAGAACCCAAATGCCCACCAATAGGAAGCTAGTTAAAGTGTTGCTCATTCACTACAGCAAAATACTGCACAATGATGAGAGAGAGGAGTAGCCATATGCTGATAGTGAGCCCAGGACCACAGACTGTACCTTTCCACAATGAAGGAACGGCTGGCCTTTCATGCAGACTCAGGCTCCACCTGAGAGCATGGCTGACTGCATTTCAGCTCCCACTCCCCTTGGCTCGGTGCCTTGCCCACAGGCAAGATTATTCCAAGAGAAAGGGAGGTGGGTGTGCTTTGATACGATATGTGCTTTTCAGAGAGCATACACATAACTGCTGAATATATAATTTATGCATAAAATATTTCAGAAAAATAAAAGCTCAGGAAGCTGTTAATAAGGTTGCCTCTAGAGAAAACAGGGTGCAGGATGGAAAATGAGTTTTCATTGCATTCTTTCTTATGTTTTTTGCTTCCTAATTTATTTGTTCCGAAACTGGGTCTCACATAGCCCAGGGTGGCCTCAAATACCTTATGAAGCCAAGGATGACATTGAATTTCTGATCCTCTTGCCTCCACCTTACCTGAGTAACTTTCTCAATTGAGAAGTAGAAAATGGTTCTTTCCTTTTTTGACAGCATGCTAGGAGGCTTTGGAGACAAAGGCTATGGCTCCTGCTGCGGTACAGTCTGTCTTCCCACTCACCCACACCTCCTAGCAGTAGACATGGGGTGTCCTGGCCCTGTTCTGACCTGCACTTTAGCCGTGTAAAGTGCAGAACTTTAAAGTGTAGTTTTGAACCGGGCCATGCTTTGCTTTTATATGTTTTGCAGGAATAATGAAAGCCCTCCACATTCTTTTCACTAGGCTCTCACTGTGGTCAGTACTCACTCTGGTCCAAGACAAGCATGAGCTCTTTTTTACTTCTGCCAGCCATAGTGGGGAAACCATCACACACTATAACACAGTGCACAGCAGTGGCTGGGAATTCCTGCAACGATAAGTTCTAGGTACAGTTTGCACTGTTTGGGGTATTGTGTATCTGGGGACAGGGAAAACCACTCAAGGGTATTGATCGACGAAAGCTATGGTTCCAAGCCCCAACTAAGAACTGCCCTTCATCTGGACTATTCAGACTAGCACCAGGCGAACTCCATATGCGCTCTAATCTCTGTTTTCTCATCTAAAATCAGTCATAGTGATGATAATGATAATGGTGATGATAATAGTGCTTCCCTTAGAGGGTCCTTGTGATAGTTTAGTGAGATAAGGCTCGTGCCTCGTTCTTTATAGACTATGCCAGTGTCCATTTTACACAGCAGTCATTACCTTCTAACAGAGACTTGCTGTAGCTTCTGTCTGACACCGAGGAGGTATCTGGAGACATGAGACTGAAAGAATTACAATGAGAGGTAACGATTAATCTATTATCTGAATAATTAGTACATACTCACCAAATGGCAGCTCACCTAGACCATAACAATAGTTTCAATACAATTTGCAGTATTTGGGCCTCTAGTAAAGTGCACTGAAATACAGCAGTATGTCCTTTATGTTTGCTAAATATAAAGAGAGCTTTGTTTTGT
Source organism: Peromyscus nudipes (assembly GCA_902168325.1). NCBI lineage: Eukaryota > Metazoa > Chordata > Mammalia > Rodentia > Cricetidae > Peromyscus > Peromyscus nudipes. The sequence continues at coordinate 31,541 of CABHPH010017966.1, read as the reverse complement.
TTTGTTTTGTTTCTTGTTGTTTTTTTGTCTTTTGTGTTGTTGTGGCTGTTATTTGGTTGGTTTCATAAGCAAGATCTCACTATATAGCCTTAGCTGGCCTGGAACTCATAAAGTTCTGCTTCCTTTGCCTCTCAAGTACTGAGGTAAAAGGCATGTTCTGCCAAGTCCAGCCCTGGAATATGATTTTTTATCAATTAGAATTAAAGCTTGGCAGTGTACTAAAAATTACACATACACACAAAAATCATCATTTCCAATCCTACTTCAGAACAACACTGATACCGTAGTAGCATATTTCCTTTTGGTCTTTTTCTATATACATTAAGTGGTTGAAGCCATATGAAATACATAATTGTCTGGTCCCTTTCCTCCTTAGCATTTTAGCATAAGCACATTCATAAAAACTAAAAACTCTGTAAGTATCTCCATCTTATGGGTTGTTAATATCCCATTATGTTCATCCACTTCTTTAACAAGTATTTATTGAGAGCTGAATAGGTATTAGGCACTATCCTCATGCTGGGGCTAACATAGTGAACGTAACAGACCAGTTTCTATCCTCATAATGTTTCTATGCAGTGCTAAGGGCTGCAGACTAGACAGGACTGAGGAAGAGAGCAGAAATAGAAAAGCGGAGACAGAGCCTATTGTTATGGAATAGTCTTTTTGTACGCTGTGAAGATATGGTGCTCTCATTGGTTTAATAAACAGCTAATGGCCAATACTAGGTAGGAAGAGGTTAAGAGGGACTTGAGGACAGGGAGAAAAAGAGTGTGGGAAGGAAGGAGGGTGGAGTCACCAGCCAGACACAGATGGAGCAGGATGTGTAGAAAATGTGGCAACAAACAAACCATGAGCCATGTAACAGCATGCAAATGAATAGAAATGGGTTCATTTAAGTTGTAAGAGCTAGTTAGTAACAAGCCTAAGTTACCAGCTGAGCATTTATAATTAATACTAAGTCTCTGTGAGGTTATTTGGGAGCTGGCTGGTGAGACAGAAAGGTCTGCCTATAAATGGTACCCAACATCCAGAGCCATGTATATTTGCATAAAGTCTGAGAAATATTTTTAAAAAGTTCAGAACACAGAATCAAATGCCACTTCCTGGTGACCTCTTCCATTGGGTAGGCTCAGTGCTAGTAGCAAACAGAGGCATGGTTCTTTTAAGAGGCCCTACTACCAAGCACATACATGGAATTTATGAACGGTGGACAGCATGCTACTTGAGGGCATGAGACTAGGTAGAAATACCTACAGCATTGTGGAACTGAAAACTTCCCAGAGGTGGGGCAGTAAACATGGCTTCCACTGGTACCTCCACCATAAGGCTAGGCTCTCAGGGAACTGAGTGAGGAGAAGCCAGCTACCAACATGCCATGAGCTAAGCTTCATGGAGATTTAAGATTTTGCTCATGCAGACAGAAAATATTACAGATATTGAATAAAGACAGATCCAGATTGGAAAAAAAAAACCTCTAAACAGGTTACAATGTGTTTAAAAATGTACATAGTCTTGAAAAGAAAGAGAACAAGTATAGACAGTCATAGACAAAAAATAGTTTAAAAATAATAAAGTCTTTAAAGAGAGAAGTAAAATAATAAAAAAAAGAATAAGCCACATAGAGATGGGAAATATACAGGGAGTCTGGATTCTATATGTCATTGTGTTTGTGTTGTCTTTAAATTTTTTGATTGCTGATGAACGAACAATAGCTACTGAGAGACATTGGATTATAGAAACTTCTAAATTAAACCAACCTATATATTTTAAAAATATCTTGACTTCAAATGGAAGTTGCTTTGGAGAAGAGGTTATGCTTTTGTTCCCACAGAAAACAAAAGGCTATGAATTTGCTCAAGGTTGAAGAAGATCAGGTTTGATTGAGGAAGATCACCTAAAAATGCTGGCTACAGACATAAAGAAATAAACCTAGAAAAACTATTGGACATGTAACATATATTTTACCCACTCAAACATAAAACAAAAATTCGTCTTTGGCTAACTGTGTACAACACACAGTCTATACTTGTATTAATACAGATACGTATGTTACCTTTGGAAGTTTATGTATTTTCAGAGCAAGGGACCAGACACCAATAAAAACAAACGGCGCAGGTGATCCAGCCTCTCAGAGCACCTCTGCTGCAGTGTCCTCGAAGTTCTGCATCCAGAACAGCTTCAAGGCTGCTGGCTGAGATGGTCCAGCCTCACAGACTACTCTAGCCAGGACTTGGCCATTATCCTAACTTCTCAGGGTCCCCCAAAGATACCAGCACCCCCAGACAACAGGAAACAGTCTAGAAAAAACAACACCCACATTCCCAAAAGATGGGTTATGGATGTTTGTCATCATTTAAGTGGGGGTTGGTTACAAGTTGTTATTGGTCATGGTCAGGGTAAAAGCTAAACAAAGAAGTTAAATTCAAAGATCTCTGTCCAAAGTAAAAAGGGGGATATAATATAGAAAATATGAGATAAAAGGGTAGAGTATGTACTTTAATCCAAAAAGCAACTATTAATCTCAAAAGATTTTACATTGGTATGGATTTTGGTCTATTGATACAAATTTAAAGTTATTTTTGTTGTATTGTATGTATGTTTGTACTCTTGTTTGGGGTATTGTTCTTGTGCAGCTCATTTAAAAATGTAATGTATAATTAAGAAATGCAGATTAGTAGTTAGTCATCTATAATAATCAAAGTTGTAGTCATATTAAGTATGTTTTTGAGGTTAAACATATATTTAGATAGATAGATGATCTTCAAACACTTCAAAAACCTACAGAATATGGCATTTAAGATGTTTAATAACCTGAGACACATCTGCTCCTGGCAGCACCAATTTACTTCAAAAGAAGATGATAGGCATCAAAAAACCTCCATATAGAGTTTGCTTTCTTTATGGCAAAGCTAGTCATTTGGGCAAAGAAACTGCCCTTGCCTCAATTGCTGACAGTATACTGTCCAAACTGCACACAGCAGGATGCAAAAGAAAGCACCTACCAAACTTTGCCAAGACAAGGTAGGACAGTCCTTCAAAATTCCCTGCTTCTCAAAAATGTCTGTCAGATATACTAGGCCTGTAGGCCAAAGCTGGATGCCCAGTGTTACAGAAGAACTTTGGATGACTGTCCAGGCAGCCAGCTGTGTCTGTCGTTAGGTAATATTACATCCTTCTGGGTTCTTTGATGGAGTTAAAGACTAAATAATTAGACTTATAGTTTTCTTTAGTTATAATTAAAAAGTAAATTAGGTAAATTCACAAAGATAAGATAGATAATAGAGTATTTTCTCTAAATTTGCCAAATACAAATGGGCTGAATGTTGTAACTGTAATTTTTACTTGATAACTGTTTTTGTTGTATATAGTTTTGCTATGTTAAAGTTAAAACTTTCCTTTTTAATTAGAAAGGGGAAAATATTATGGGATAGTCTTTTTGTATGCTGTGAAGATGTGTTGCTGTCATTGGTTCAATAAAATGCTAATGGCCAATACTAGGTAGGAAAAGGTTAGGTGGGACTTGCAGACAGGGAAAAAGAGAGCATGGGGAGGAAGAAGGGTGACGTCACCAGCCAGACAGACACAGATGGAGTAGGACGTGTAGAAAATGAGGCAACAAACAATGAGATATGTAACAGCATGTAAATTAATAGAAATGGGTTAATTTAAGTTGTAAGAGCTAGTTAGTAACAAGCCTAAGTTATGAGCATTTATAATTAATAATAAGTCTCTGTGTAGTTACTTGGGAGCTAGCTGGTGGGACAGAAAAGTGCACCAACAGCCTATAGACAATAATTTGAAGAAATTAGCTACAAGTAGCTGGAGGGAAAGGACAGGGCAACACTGAGCCCACTTTAATCTCACAGTGTCAGTATGACAATGCAAATATGCGTTTAAATAAATTCCTGAACATTTGTTTATATTTCAGTGACTTTTTAAATGAAAATTGCTCATACAACTTAAACGGTTTTAAGAAATCTATTTTGATTTCATATAGTAGCCACAATAATTTCATGATTGATAAGAAGGCATAAAAAGAGTTGAATGACTTAAGAACCATGACCATTGATACTAAGTCTTGGTACCAGATTCTCCTTCAGTTATTCTGTTATCACCTCTCAGTAAACATCCATCCCACTTTAGGGAATGTATGACAGAAAATGTCTCCAACCATGTGCATTGACTAGCTTGTTTGTAAGGTAGGAGAAAGGCTGAGTATTGTTCTTTATTGTTTAGTATTTCTATTAGAAACACTCATGGTATGATTCCTACCCACACACTCTCTTTTGAGAATCGTCTAACCACAGTCCTGCTATATTGGTAAAAGGTCATCCTAACACACATGCACACACACTTATGCACGCACACACATACCTCATGAATGAACCCATGGCAGGCCCTATGGAAGCAGCAGTGACCTATGAACCCACACTGTCCGAATTGAGTGTCATATTCCTCTTTCTTCTAACAATTAAACGGCAAAGACAAATAGCAGTAAGGGTGGAGACTGAGGTAGACTCTGAGAGTCCTTAGTCAGGAGAATCCTCGGTAAGCTAGAATCCAAAGTATAAACTCTGAACACGGTTAAACTGCCAGAATCAAGAAAGAAGCACTATGTCGTTCACAAAGTTGAACCATGGTGAGACTCGTTGATTGCCACTTTAACTGGCCATGGGGCCTGGTCAATGAGACAGACTAAAGTCTTATGCAACAGCCAACTTTATTCAGAGCACCAGATGGTTTATACTCTGAAAGTTAAGAAGAATCACATGAGTAAAGTGTGCAATCACAAGGAAACATGTTTTTCCACAGAGGCATATAAACAAATAACAATAGCCAGTTGTCATGGATAATCCTAAGTAAACTCCTGTCCCCTACACCTGGGAGGAGCATAAAAATACATTCCAAGAACAATTCTGCTGTTTTGAAGAAAATGAGATGTAGAATATTCTTTTAAGGTGTGTTACTTTTGTTTATGTTGCATTTGTTTAATTCTGTGAAGCTGTGTTACTTTGCCTGTCTAAAACACCTGATGGTCTAATAAAAAGGTGAACGGCCAATGATGAGGCAGGACAAAGGTTAGGCAGGGCTGGCAGGCAGAGAGGATTAATAGAAGGAGAAATCTGGAAGAAGGGAGAAAGAAGTAGCCAGAGAAGGAGAAGGACTCCAGGGGCCAGCCACCCAGCTACTCAGCAAGCCAGAGAGTAAGAGTAAGATTTACAGAAGTAAGAGAATGGGAAAAGCCCAGAGGCAAAAGGTAGATGGGATAATTTAAGTTAAGGAAAACTAGCAAGAAACAAACCAAACTAAGGCCAGACATGTATAATTAAGAATAAACGTCCATGTGTGATTTATTTGGGAGCTGGGTGGTGGGCCCCCCAAAGAGAAAAAGAGCAAAAACAAACAACACCACTGAGGTCACAAGATTTGTCTTATTTTCTTGGAGTTTTCTCACAAACACTAGAAGTTCCCTTGCATGTTCCAGTGCTCATATTCTGAGAAGCCCCCTGACTGAGACAACCAAAATGTCTACTTAAATGGTGCTCCTTAACTCTCAAATGACTCAAAAACGAGTATAAGTAAAATTCATTTCTGTATGTCCCCCAGACATGACCAGAGCAGGGACCCTGGCTGAAAGTACACTACTGAGGTGGCTTTCACCCTAAAGTATTGGCCACTCCGGTAGGCTATAAACTTCTGTGTAGAGGACCTCTCAGAGCTACAGGGCCCACTCAAGATGGGAAATGCAAATGAGGTCCCCACTCACACAATGTCGAGACACCTTTAATCCCAGCATCCGGGAGGCAGAGACAGGCAGATCTCTGTGATTTCGAGGCTAGCCTGGTCTACAAAGCAAGCTCCAGGTCAGGCTCCAAAGCTACAGAGAAACCCTGTTTCAAAAAATTTAAAAAAAAAAGTCACACACTCTGGAAAGAGTTACCTTGCTCTACAGCCCCTACCCTTGGACAGCCATGAGATTTGTTTGCATGCTTTGCAAATAAAGCCTTCCTTTATTTTAGTTTATTTAGGTCTTTTTTTTCTTTCCTATTGTCCTTCTTCTTTAAAAACTGCCTTACTCTGCCTATTGTCCTGAGTAGGCTTCTGAGCCTCAGGCTGTAGCCCCATTTTTCCATCATCGCCAGTGATCTGTGCATCTCTTCACTATCCATTTGAATGACAAACTGGATGAACAAGAGGAGCTTACTATGGCCAAGTGGGACTCGATTGCAGAAGAAATGTATTAAAGAATAGATGTGGGGAATCTGAATTATGCTTATCAAACCCAATTCAGATGACTGTAAATGCCTGGGAATCAAAGAAAATGAAACCAAAAGATCAAAGGAATGGCCACCTAACTCCCCATAAAGGTCAAACACAAAAAAAAAATAACTGGTCTTATCATTTTAGACACAATGAGAAATAATTCACAGTTGGAAGTCTGGTCGATGCAGATAAATCTGTCACATAAAGGTGAATGCAGTGACTGTTAGCCACTTTAAACAATGTTGCATGGCACTGTCACAAAAGATAGAAGATGATGCTGTAAGCCAGCTCTGCTCTTGCAGGACCGATGCCACTGTTCCAAATCCCTAGGCCTGTGGCTTCAGTTCTCCGGAGAACGAGACTCTGTGTTAGCTGACTGCCAGTTGCTGCTAAGGCTCTGTTTTCTTCACTGTCTCACCCAGGCTTTTCCTTGTTATCCTGAAAAACAAGCAAACCGCCCAGCTGTTGACAAGACCATGGCGGCTAGACTTCAGGTGACAGGCAGGAGGTCTTGAGGCCCAGAACTCCTGGTGTTCCTCTGGGGCTGAATGGACAGCAGTGGTTCCCACAATCCATCCCAGGGAAAGAAGATGTGTTCAGAAGCTAAAGTCTGTGAGTTCTTAGCTGCTTTCTTCACTCTGTGAGAAGTGTTCTGCAATGAACTGGACTTTTATCTGGAAACCCAGTTGTGTGGCCCTTCCCTTCTTTCCACAGTGAACAAACTGCCCCACAGTTACTTTCTGCTGGAATTGAGTACACAGTGATATTCAAAAACAATTTGTCATTGGGACTTCAGGAAGTGAGACGAGTGTTCTCCGTCTTCCTTTCCTAGTTTGTAAAACCATTTTCAGTCTTAGACTAAGTCAGAATGTCAGGACCAGCAGCGTCGACTCTGCAGAACAGTGGTTTTGGAGCCCATCTGCTGCAAATGAGCGGGACTGACCCGCTCAGTGCCTCAGAATCACTGGTTGGAAGGTCCAAAGGAGTTATTTAGTGTTTCAACTGATGCCTCAGCAAAAGCCTGCTTGTTTTCTCGCTTCAACTTGCTACCTTTAAAAGGTTTATTTTTAAAAACATTGCTTGGCATTAACCATAGTAACTTCTGATTCTGGCAGTTAGCCCATAAATTTTATATCACCAGGCACTTTCTCAGCATCTATATGTTTAAAGCATTATGCCTCTCTACCTAGGCCAAAAGTCAGGCCAGGGGACCTAAAATTACTTAAATTTTACAAATTTCACCATAGGCTGTATTTTTTTTTAATTTTTTGAGTTCTTTTAGTTTAATGGAAGCCTCTTATTTGAACTTTATGAAAAATATACTTAACATCTTGGTTCATTACTAAGAATCTCTTACCACAAAACAAAGTGTAATCCTTCTATTACCAACAACACCCTTACCAAGACCCTACTACCTAGAGAGGACTGTCTTTAGAAAAAACAATACAATAAGCTGCTGCTTCAGGGTGTTGAAGCCTGGGAGAGAAGTCAAAAGGTCCCAGAGGACAGGTGAGTCTGAACACAGGAAGCATATAGGGACTCTTAGTTCAACTATCACAGTGCTTCTAAGAACCTATGCGTGCATATGCAAGAGCTCACAAAACTAAACCAACAAGTATCTGATGTGCAGGATATCTGATATGACACCCCTGTGAAAGAATCATTTGATACCCCCAAAGGGTCACCCAAAGGTTGAAAACCACTAGAGTCCAGAGCAATGGTTATCAATCTGTTGGTTGTGACCCCTTTGGGGTCAAATGACCCTGTCACAGAGGTTGTCTAAGACAATCTGCATATTATTTACACTACAATTCATAACAGTAGCAAAATTACAGTTATGAAGCAGCAAAAAAAATAATTTTATGGTTGGGGGGTCACCACAACATGAAGAACTGTATTAAAGGGTCGCAGCATTAGGAAGCTTGAGAACCACTGGTCTAGAACTGAAAGAATGAACCTCTGTATATATAGATATATAGAGAGAAGTTACTGGAATGACTACAGACTGCAGTCCAGCTAATCCAACAATGGCTGGCTGTGAACAGAAAGTCCAAGAATCTAGTGGTTGCTCAGTCTAGAAAGCTGGTCTTTAGTATAAGCTAAAATCCCAAAGAAGGAGGCTCTAATGCCAGTGAAGGAAGGGACTTGCCAGTAAGGCAAGGGCAAGCAGGCAAAGGGCAAAAGCTTCCTTTCTCTGTGTCATTATATCGGCTTTCCAGCAAGAGGTGTGGCCAGATCAAAAGTATGTGTCTTCCTACTTCAAAGGGTCAGGACTATCCATTTCAAACCAAGCCAAAAAAAAAAAAAACAACTCCCACAGATGTGTCCACCCTTTCTCAATTGTACTTCATTCTGTTGGTTTTATGCAGCACTGTTTACCCTGCAAGAAAAGCCACGAGGCACAACAAAACCCACTATGAGAGTTTATTAGGAGAAGAGGGGGACAGGAGAAGGTGTGCTCAGGCCTGTTTGAGAGACATGTGCAGCAAGACAAGAAGACAGAAAAGGGGGAAGAAGATGGGGGGAGGAGTCTATGACCCGCTTTTTATGGATTCCTTCACACACGCGCACACGAGCTCACATAGCTACACCACGCCTGCACATAGATTACATGATCACACTGCACACAAATTATGCGACCACACAGCACATAGATTACATAGGACATAAGGGATGACTAAGCCTCTTGGCTACTGGACTGTGCATGTGTGGTCATGTAGCAACACATTCCAGATGTAGTCAAGTCGACAAGCAAGAATAGCCATCACACCCTGCAAAATCAAAAATCAAATCACATTCTTCCAACATAAAATGGCACAGAATATACATTACCATTCCAAATGGGAGGAACTGGGGCATAGTGAAGATATACTGGACAAAAGCCAAGAATGAAACCCAGCAGGGCAAACTCCAAATCCTGTAGCATCAAAAGATGTAGATGGCTCTGCCCTCCCAGTTTTGCTACACACAACATCTCTCTTTCAGGTTAATTCCATTCCCTGTGTGTAGCTTCCCTTTGCAGATATCCCACAGCTGTGGTACCTCTAAAATGAGGTCTCCAATGCAATCCAGGCTTCACTTTTATAGCTGTACACAATGACCTCTCAGGGCCTCCATGCAGGAAATCCCCTGCCACATGCCTGGCCTCAGTGACTCTCCTTAATCATGAAGGAAGAATTCACAGCCCTTTATTCAGGTACCTTCATGACCTCAAAGCCAGAACCACATAGACAACATGTCAAGTTCAGCTGCCTGCTTGGGTGGAGCCTGACCCCTTGAATCACAATCACAGCACCTGCCATTTGTTATTGCTTTTGAGGCGCAGACAATCCTTTGGTATTTTCCTGTTACAAGTTTATAGGCTTAGCTGGGTGGGGTCTTGCCCTTAGAGCTCCCCTCCTTTTATTCCAATTTGGATCAGGCCTCTCCTTTCTCTCCTTAGCTCTATCAGCACAAGCCTTGGCTGCAACCTTAAATTTCCTGGTGCTATTTTTCTCTTTGAAGTGTACCTTTTTTTATTTCTTTTTGTCACAGTTGATCTGCAAAAGAATGATCACTAATAACCACACAACATAGTCAATATTAGGCTGTCTTAAAAATCTCCTCTGTCAAAGAAATTAGTTCATTAATTTTCAATTTAGCCTTCAGAAAATTCTCAGAACAAGGGCAGAAGGTAGGCACATCCTTGGCCAAATAATGGTCTCTAGCCTAATTACTAATGTTGTGCCTCTCTGAAACATCTTGAGCTGGTATTCCACAGTCCATTTTACTCTCAGAACTACTGTCTTCTAAGTTCCTACTAGGACAGCCAATTAAGCTCTTCTTACAGCATTCAACTACTTTAGCCCAAAGTGAGAAGGCCAGGCAAATACCATGACAGGCTCCTAATAACTCAGTTAAGAACAAGGCCTCAGTCAACCCCCTATTCCTCCCTACAGGTAATAACCAAATAAGGACAAAGCCTGGGACTTGTCCAGACTTGCCTAAGAATGGAAAAAACAATGTGAATAAAAGAGCCTGTGAGCTTTTCTTGGAGTTTGCCATTTTTGCCTTTGTGTTGGATGTACAGCCCCAGCATGCTGGTGTCTTTACTCTCGAGATAGGAAATACACTTGCTGATTGCATCATGTCTGGTGGTCTTTTATGGGACTTCTCGAGGACCCTAACACAAAATTCTAAAGACCTCCATATTCTTCCAAATAGCAACATGGTCAGATTCTCAGCAAAGGCCCACTTCCTGGTAGCAACTTCTGTGTTTGTTACCTTTCTACTGCTGTAAAGAGACACCATAACCAAGGCAACCTGTAAAAGAAAGCAGTTTTAGAGGGGTAGAGTCTGTGATGGCATGGCAGCGGGAACAGCTGGGAGCTCACATCTTGATCCACAAGCAGGAGGCAGAGAGAGCACAATAGGAATGGGGTGAGTCTTTGGAAACCTCAAGCCCACCCCAGTGACCTACCTCCTCCAACAAAGCCACACCCCCTAATCCTTTACAAACACTTCTGCCAACTGGGGTCCTATATTTAAACAATGAGCCTATGAGGGCCATTCTCATTCAGACCTCACATATTCCATACGATTTCTGCCCACACATGGGCAAGTCAGTAAAAAGCATACGTACTCTCTCCTTTGCTGCTGTCAACAAGTTCTAGCCGTGTCAGTTCCATCCCATGTGTATACCCTGAAACCAACCACACTCCCTAATTGCAATGAAAGCTGAGCCGGTCTCCTTTCCCTATTCACTCAAGACATTTTGGGGTCAGCTTTGGAGCCTGGCTTGATTCCCACACCAAACGTGAAACCTTCAGTTTTCACAGTGAGTGCCTGCCATCATCTGTTTCCACAGCCAAAACCACTTTCAATGGAAACTAAATAATGGGTGGTAGGTACATTTAATCTGGTTTTCTAGCCACATAAGACATGGATATATTTAAATACAAAGAGAAAAAAAAGGACATTTCAGGAATGGAATTTTATGTAAATGTGCAAATTTGAGTTTATAGAACTCTATAATCAATTTGTCAAATCCGCGTAGATGAGCCACAGGGTAGTTACAGGGCTGAACTGGCAGGTAGGGCTAATCAAACATATCATAAACATAAAGTGTTTCTTTCATACTTTTTACAAGTTATTTTAGTTGGGAAGTAACATAATTAATAAGGATTTTTAAGATCAATTATCGAGTTGTAAAATGCAGAGTGAACTGAAACATGGACCATTACACAGATTGCTAAAGAAAGGAATAAATGTTCAATAAGTACTTTAGGACAATTACTGACTATAATGGGAGAGAAGCAGAATACCACTATGTATAACACACTAAAATTACACACTTAATATTTCATAAAAACTTTATATTTATCAAATACTAAAACTCCAGAGATAAATAAAAACATTTACATTACAAAAATATCTGTCCCTGTTTAGAGAATAACTTTAGACATTTAAAATAAAAAAGAAATAATACAGGGAAATACCAATAAAATTTGACTATTGAAAATACTAAACTTCCATTTGGCAAGATGGCTCAGCAGGTGAAGGTGATTGGCACCAAGCCTGAAGCTCTGCGTTCAATCCCTGGAACCCACACAGTAGAAAGAGAGAACTAACTCCTATGGGCTGTCTTTTGACTTCACAAGTACACGGTGGCATACACATGTCCCCACACAACAGTAACTAAATAAATATAAAAATATCACTTAGAATATTAAACTTCTATATAGTCCATATTATTATAAAATCAAAATGACGAACAGCAAACTTTCAAAATCTTTGAGATAATATGGCAAAAATACGCATAGCCAGTTTGTGATCTGCCTTTGCCGGGTACGTCCCTTCTTCCCTGTCCCATGTTCCCTCTGCCTGCCGTCATGTATACACTCACAGGCCTAGCTCCAGACTTAAGAGGCAAACCTGCTTTATTCACAAGCTGTCTTTGCAGTGTACATCACTTCTTCCTTCTCCCACTCCTCCTGCCTGATGCCATGTCCCAGAGCCCTAGCTCCATACCCTTGGATCGTGAACCTGTTTTGTTTACAAACAACCTTTGCCTAGTGAATCACTCCTCTCCTCTCCCACCTTTCCCTCCAATCTCTGACATCTTCATACCTATAGACCTAGCTCCAGACTCTCAGTTCAGGAGAGACCTTTGCCTGGCCCCATTAAACAGCTCACGCACCAGCTTTACCTGAGCTAGCTCTTGTCATTCAGCTCCTGCACTGCTATAGTCTAAGGCAGGCCAGACTCTCATCTCAGAAACACAACATGTGATATGCCCATGTCACATCACAAAAACACAAATAATATGAATGTCCAAGACAGCATGTCTCCCATCAAACCCACTAGTCCTATAGAAATGTTCTCTAATGAGAATTATCTAGATGAACCTGAAGACACAGAATATAACAGAACAATAATAAACCTTATCAAAAAATTCAAGGAAGTTAAAGAAGACACAAATAAACACTTCATTAAACTTAAAGATGATAAAAATAAACATCTGAGTGATGCTCAAGAAAGTATAAATGCATGGCTGAATGAAATGATGAAGATTACTCAGGATTTAAAATCAGAATTCAGTGAAGAGATAGATATATTAAGTAGAATTTAAGTTGAAATGAAGATGGAATTGAAAAACTCAATAACCCAACTAAAAACCTCAACAGAAAACCTTACAAGTAAAACAGATCAGGTAGAAGATACACTATCAGGACCTGAAGATAAAGTAGAGATATTGGACAACACAAGCAAAGAATGGACTTTTTAAGCACAGAGAGGGAACATGCAAGAAATGTGGAATACCATCAACAGACAAAATCTTCAAATTATAGTCATAGATGAGGGAGAAGAACCCCAAGTCAATGGCAGAGCACAATGGCATGAATCAGATTTTCAACAAGTTCTAAGTAGAAAACTTCTCCAAACTAAGAAAGACATACCCATACAGAAACACACAGAACCCTAATTAGACCAGACCAAAGTCCCTGTGGCATATCATAGCTAAATCTCATAAGTATACAGAACAAAGAAAAAATACTGAAAGCTTCAAAAGCAAAAACACAAGTCACATATAAAGGAGAACCTATCATAATAACACCTGATTTCTCAATGAAAATTTTGAAACCCAGAAGAGCCTGGAGTTTCACTCCAGTTCCAAAAGACCACAACTTCCAACCTAGATTTTTGTACCTAGCAAAACTATCTGCTGTAGTGGAAGGAGAAAGAAAATCTTCCTATAATACAAATAACCTAAAAAAATTCATGTTGACAAAAAAACAACCTAAAGATGATATTATAAGCAAACTGAAGAGAAGAATAAGCACAGCCAATAGTCTGTAAAAAGAAAACAAATGAATATATAATTTAACAAGGAAAACAAACCACAAGTAAGAATACAAACAAACAAAACCTACAGAATAGTCCACACAAACAACAAAGAATATACATTCTATGTAGTAGCCCATGGCTGCTTCTCTAAAATAGGTCACATCCTGAGACACAAAACAAACCATAGCAAAATCAAAAAATTTTAAATAATTCCATGTGAGGATTATGCAATAAAACATAAAATTGACAGAAAATCTTTACATAGTGCATAAACTAATGGAAATTAAGCAACTTATTACTTAATGATGAGTATGGCAAAGGAGAAATCAAGAATGAAATAAAAAAATACTTCTGAAACTAAATAAAAATTAAAATACAATACAGTAAAACTTTAGACACACATTAAAAGCAGTTCTAGGGGCTGGAGAGATAGATCAGGGGTTAAGAGCATCCCCTGATCTTCCAGAGGTCCAGGTTCAATTCTCAGCATCTGTATGGCAGCTCACAACTGTCTGTAACTCCAATTCCAGATGATCCTATTCTGCTCCATAGGATACTACTGCATACATGTGGGGCACATAAGCTCACAGGATCACATATACACTCATACAAATAGAAGATAGATACATAATTTAAACTTCTAAGAGGGAAGTTTGTAGCCCTAAGTGCCTACATTTTAAAAATTAGAAAGAACACAAGCAAATGACTTAATTATGCAACACAAAAGTTGGTAAAAACAAAAATAAACCAAACTCAAATGCAGTAGATAGCTGTCTTCATCACTGTTCTGGTGCTGGGAAGAGACACCATGACCAAGGCAACAACCGTAAGAGAAAGCGTTTAATTGGAGTCTGGCTTACAGTTTCAGAAGTCCATTATCATCATGACAGGGAGCATGACAGCATGCAGGCAGGTTTTAGAGCAGTATCTGAGAGCTACATCATAATCCATAGGCAGAAAGAGAGACTCTGAGCTTGACATGGACTTTTGAAACCTCAAAATCCACTCCCATTGACACACTTCCTCCAACAAGACCACACCTTTTAGTTCTTCTAATTTTTCCCAATAGTGCCACTCCCTGGTGCCTAAGCATACAAACATATGTGCCTATAGGGGCCATTCTTATTCATACTACCACAATGGCAAGAAATAATAAAAACTCAGAGTAGAAATTAATGACATAGAAACAAGGAAAATGATACAGAGAATTGATGAATCCAGTTCTTAAGAAGATAAACAAGCTTCATAGACCTTTGGACCAACTAACCAAAAGAAATAAAAGCATGGCTCAAATTAGCAGAATCAGGAATGAACAAGGAAATTACAACACACACAAAATTCAGAATATTACAAAGGAATGCTTTAAAAACATGTTCTCCATTAAGTAAGAAAATCTAGAAGAGATAGATACATTCCTTTATTCATCCAAACTACCAAAGTTAAATCCACAATATAAACAGATCCATAACAACTGAGGAGATTTAAACAGTAATAAAAAGTCTAGACCTAGATGTATTCACCACAGAGCTCTACCATACTTTCAAAGATTTATAACAAATATTTCTTAAACTATTCAAAA
The DNA here is from genome assembly GCA_902168325.1 of Peromyscus nudipes. NCBI lineage: Eukaryota > Metazoa > Chordata > Mammalia > Rodentia > Cricetidae > Peromyscus > Peromyscus nudipes. The sequence continues at coordinate 16,369 of CABHPH010017966.1, read as the reverse complement.
TATAGAAACAAAAGAATCATTCCCAAACTCATTTTTTTGGGGAGGGGGGTTTCGAGACAGGGTTTCTCTGTGTAGCTTTGCGCCTTTCCTGGATCTCGCTCTGTAGACCAGGCTGGCCTCAAACTCACAAAGATCCACCTGGCTCTGCCTCCCAAGTGCTGGGATTAAAGGCATGCACCACCACCGCCCGGCTCCCAAACTCATTTTAAGAAGTCAGTATTACTCTAACACCAAAACCAGGTAAAGGCACAAAAAAGACAGAAAAATAAAAAGAAATTGAAAGAAAGAAAGATGGAAGAAAGAAAAACTGTAGCTTAATATCCCTTATGAACATAAATGTGAAAATTATCAATAAAATAAACAGTAGCAAACCAAATATAGGCACATATCAAGAAGATCACTATCAACTTGGCTTTGTCCTGAAAATGCAGGGGTAGTTCAACATACATAAATAAATATAACAAATATATAATAAATGACATAAATGTGCATGAAGACAAAAATCACATAATCATCTCAATAAATATAGAAAAAGCCTTTGACAAAATCAAAAGTTATATCATTATAAAAGTCTTATAGAGAGTAGGACTTGAGGGAACATATCTGTCTTAGTTAGGGCTTCTATTGCTGTGATAAAATACCATGACCAAAAAGCAACTTGAAGAGGATAGAGTTTATTTCAACTTACAGCTTGTAGACCATCATCCAGGGAGGTTAGGAAAAGACCCAAGGAGGAACTTGGAAGCAGGAACTGATGCAGAAACTATGAAGGAATGCTACTTACTGGCTTACTCTTTATGGCTTTCCCAGCATAATTTCTCATAGCATCCAAGAACACCAGCCTAGAGAGCATCACCCACATTGAGCTCGGCCCTACCATATCAATCATCAATCAAGAAAGTGCAGCACAAGCCAATCTAGTGAGTGCATTTTCTTAATTGAGGTTCCCTCTTTCAAAATTACTCTAGTTTGTGTCAAATTGACACAAAACTAACCAGTACAATGCCTCAAAATAATAAAGGCAATTTTGATGGTTTGAATAAGAATGTTCTCCACAGGCTCATATATTTGAATGCTTAGTCACCAGGGAGTAGTACTATTTGAAAACCAAGCTTTCATAATTAACAAGAAGTGTCTGTGTCATTATTTGGGAGCTGGCAGTCCAAAGAAAGTCCTGCTACACAGGACCACACTACCAACAATGGGTTGGGCCCTCCCCCATGGATCGCTAATTAAGAAAATGCACTACAGCTGGATCTTATAGAGGCATTTTTCTCAATTGAGGTTCCCTCCTTTCAGGTAACTCTAGCTTGTGTCAAGCTGACATAAAAATAGCCAGCACACAGGATTTCTCACTGAACTTGAAACTCCCTAGTTGGGTTATGTTGGGCTGGCCAGCAAATGCCAATGATGCTCCTTTCTATGTCTCCCCATCACCTATTACAGGAATATAATTCTGCACCTGGCTTTTCCATGGGTGCTGGGAACTATGGTGATACTTTATTTGTACTGAAATGTGATTTTATTTGTATGTTAATAACGTTGCCTGGGGGTCAGAGCTAATAGCAAGCCATAGCGGAGCTCGGCAGCGTTCGTGGCGCACACCTTTAATCCCAACATTTGGTAGGCAGAGCTAGGTAGATCTCTGTATGGTCAAGGATACAGCCAGCATGGGAGACACACGCCTTTAATCTCAATACCAACCATGGAACACCTGGAGGTCTGTACAGACAGGCAGTGATGAGGCGGTCATGTGGTTGGGTTTACAACCAATGAGAAGGCAGAACAGAAAGTCTTTCTAAAGACAAACACACAGGAAGTAGTTCTCTTGGCTGAAGAGGATCGCTGAAGCAGGAAGGGTAAGGCTCTTAGCTCTGACCTCTTGGGCTTTTATCTTTACATTGGCTCTGTGTTTCTTATTTAATAAGATGGTTGGTTACATCTACAGGGAACTTGCACTAAAATTGCATGTGCAAGCACTTTACTGATTGAGCTGTCTCCCCACCCTATAGTAAACATTTTTGAGATTTGCATCACTGGAATGTCCACTGTGACTCATCATAATGGGAACTAACTAAAGGAAACCAATTTTCCAAAAATGGAGAAATATTAAATCATGTTGAATCACTTCCAGATTCGACATGGGTAATAAGGGCCCCTTGCTCATACAAACCAAAAGAATAAAAATCTGAAACATAAATCCTGTCTTTTGTAAAACTAGAAGATTATTTGTGTTAATTCCATAGTACTTTCTAGCAAGGTAACTTGCAACAGGAACATATTCTGTCACAACTGTGGAGGCCAGAAGTCCAAAGTTATGGAGTGGGTAGGCCCTGCTCCCTGGAGACCCTAGGGGAGAACCCCTTCTTTGTTCCTCCCAGCACCATGTCCCTTCAGCAACTCCTTTGAGAGCACATCACTCTCATTTCTGCCTCCATGACCTCCTTGCCTTCTCTCCTCTGTGTCTCTTCTATAAGAGGGCCATTTAGAGCCACCCAAATTATCGGGACAGTCTTCTAACCTCAAAAGCCTCATCTAATCACACCTGCAAAGACTGCTTTCCCAAATGAGGCAACATTCACATATTCCAGTAATACCACATGGCTATCTTGGGAGCAGGGTGCACATTGTTCTACCTACCTCAACAACTGTGTCATTCTCATTATAGGGAGATTGAAAACAGACAGGGGCATGACAAGTGACAACAGAAAAATCAAAACACATGACCAAACCAAAATAACTGCTGTTTGTGGCAACAGACCCCTGTGATAGTAATAGCAACTGATATTAGTTAAGTACTGACCTGTTCACAGAGCTTTAAAAGAAGCTCAGAAAGTGGATAACCAAGATGCCTAGGACACCAGGTGTGAACGGGAAGATGAAGATGGAGTCATTGAAACATATGTTTAAAGAAGAGATAAGCTATTCCTAAACCAAGTTCTCACTCCTACTCTGCATGGTGAAACAGCTACCCCTCCATCATCCTGTAATATCTAGAGAAACTTCACCACAAGTCTCCAAACATAAAAAAAAAACAAGCAAAGAGGAAGAAAGAGAGGCAGCTCCATGCTGACCACAGAGGGGGCAAGTAAAATCTGCATCCTAGAGACTGGAGCATTTCCACGGCAAGCTCCAGAGCACTGTCCATTGGGGGAAGGGAGCATCCTTCTCTGAACGCCATGTACATAAGGATCTCCAACAAGCTCTGCTGTGCTCATCAGCTGTTCACATCAGCCAGCCCCACAAATGCACACAGAGCTTCCGAGGAGCCTTTTCATTTCTGTTCTTAACTACAAACAGACAGACAAGTATTGCCAGAAATGTGAGGAAAGCTTCCAACATAAGTACCACATAAACACCTAGTACAGGTGTGAGGCACATAGGAAACTGAGCAATATCAAAAGCTGAAGAAAATGCCGAAGACATTGTGAGAAACCCAACTGGAGAATTGGAAAACAAGTTGCACACATAAGCAAAAAGTCTAACGACAGTAGTAACAAAGTAAAGGAACTGATGTTCAGAAAGCGTTCACTAATTCACAGCCCCAGATAAATATTAAAGGAGAGAAATTAAAGAACTTTGCTTTTATGATAATATAGTATTATTTGAGAATTTCCTTCTAGATCTTCCTCCACATCCCTCTCCCAACCTCACGTCCTCTTCTAATGTGGTTTTTGAGTTTATGGAAAAGCTGGACAGAAATTGGAGAGTGCCATAGCTCTTTTTCTGTTTTCTTTCCCATCCCCCACCATAAACTCTTACTATTTTATATTAATGTGATATAAGTGATATATATGTTATAATCCATAAATGGATGAAGAATTTTGTCATCAACATTAGATGCACTAAAAGATGTGCTCGTCTGTGGGTTTAGGCAAATCTTTAGTGATATGTACATATCATTTGGCAAATATATAGATATAGATAGATATATGTATGTATATCACAATATTGGTTGAGATAGCTTTACTGTCTGAATTTCCTCCTTCACCCTTCTCCTCCCTAAACTCCTCATAACCACCAATCTTTTGACTGTCTATACAACTTTACCTTTCAGAATACTATGTAGTGAGAATAATACAAGTTTTTTCTAACTAACTTTGTTCACTGGGAATATGCATTTCTGTTCTCATCTTTTCACCTCTTTATTTTGCTAATATATTCAATTGTATGAGTGTTCCACGGTATATTCATCTATCCACCTATTAGAAGACAGTTGCTTCCAAGTTTGGGCAATTATAAATCAAGCTGCTGTAAACGTTCATATGAAGATTTTGTACAGACTTCAACTTTGAACCCATTTGGATTGCTGGGTTATGTGCTAAGACTATATTTAATTTTATAGGAAACTACATGCTCATCTTCTGTGCATTTGACAGTTCCACCAGCAATAAATGAGCATTCCTGTAGGCGGAAGTTTCTGTCCTGCCTGGTCCCACAGCCACTCAGTCCCAAATAAACATACAGAGGCTTATACTATTTACAAATGGTTTGGCCTGTTACTCAGGCTTATTAGTAACTAGCTCTGACACTTAAATTAACCCATAACTCTTATCTATGTTTAGCCATGTGGCTTAGTATCTTTTCTCAGGAGAGCATTCTCATCTTGCTTCTTCTGTGTCTGGCTGGTGACTCCTGACTCCACCCTTCCTCTTCCCAGAATTCTCCTAGTCTGGTCACCCCACCTATACTTCCTGCCTGGCTACTGGCCAATCAGTGTTTTATTAAACCAATATGAGTGACAAATCTTTACAGTGTACAAAAAGCATTATCCCAAAGCACATTCCTGTTGCTTCATTTTCTTTCTGGTATTTGGTGGTGTCTGTGATTTGGACTTTAAAAGCTATTATATGTGTACAGTGATTTGTTATTCTTTATGAAATATGATGCTGAATGTCATGCACTTACCTGGTATCTGTATGTCTTCTTTCATAAGCTGTCTTCTGTTCTGACAGTTTGCCTATTTTTAAATTGGGTTATTTGCTTTCTTAAGCTTGAAGTTCCTATTTTGGAAAAGCATTTTATCAGATACGAGTTTCGTAAACATTTCCTCTTAAACTATGACTTATCTCATTCTTTTATAAATAATAACCTTTTAAAATATATACATATAAAACACGTGCATGTAAACAGGGACAACTGTAATATTCAATACATGCATCCATTGAATAACATTTAAACATATTTCTCTTCTCAAGCATTTATCATTTCTTCATGGTAAAATTTTCTAAATCTTTTATTCCAGCTCTTTGAAATACACCATATATAACTGCTCTCTGTGGTCACTGTATCTGACAGTAAAGACGTTTTGGGTAGACACATTAGGAATGTGTCTCTCTTGCACCTTTACTTAGGAAGCTGCTAGAAGATGCTAGTACAGGTACTAAGAAGAGAACACAAACGTAGGAAATAAGGCCCACTGTAAGAAATACACAAGAGGAATTCCAGGGTTGATAGTAAAGCAAAGTCCCCAGACAGCCACTATGAGCTAGCCTGGGAGAATGAAGGGTTAAAAACTAGGGCACAGAAAGGAAAAGGTACTTTCCTTTTATTTATCTTTTTGTTAGCCTTTTAATATTTTTGTTTCAATATGTACATTCTACTTTATTTACAGAAAAGAAATATCAACAAATAAATGATACAAATATTAGAGATATAATCATTTCTGTATTTGTAGGAGACTGTTTGTATGACTCCTTTCCAAAGATATCTGAAGATGAAATTCTAAAGGGTCTTATTAAATAAGAAACACAGAGCCAAATAAAGAGTTAAAAGCCCAGAGATCAGAGCAGTAGCCAAGACCTAAGACCACCTTATCTTATCACTCGCTGCCATCCTTCCCCTGAGAGAGAAACCTTCTTCCTGTGTCCTGTCTTTTTATTGCCTTTCTGTTCTGCCTTCTCATTGGCTGTAAACCCAACCACATGACTTCTTCATCACTGCCTGTCTATACAGACCTCCAGGCCTCTATGGTTGGTACTGGGATTAAAGGCGTGTGTCACCATGCTGGCTGTGTCCTTGAACACACAGACTCTGCCTGTCATGTGATCGGGATTAAGGGCGTGTGCTACCACTGCCAGACTTCTGCTTAATGGCTATGACCTCTGATCTTCAGGCAACTTTATTTATTAACATACAAATAAAATCACATTTCAGCACAAATAAAATATCACCATAGACATCCAAGTCCCTTACATAAAATCCTGCTTAATTTGCATATAATCAATACACAAGACCCCCAAATAATCTCTGGATTATATATTAAACTTGATTTAATACAAACATCATAAAAATGATTGCTATGATATATTGTTTAGGAAATAATGACAAGAAAGGAGTTTGGCCACTATAGACACAAGTTAAAAAAAATGTTTGGGGGTTCATAGCTAGTTGTATCTGCAGGTGCATAATCAGTGGATATGGAAAGCTGGCTGTATTACAATGTGCCCAAAACAAAGTTGATGATAGCCCATCACTAAGAAAAAAATCTAGAGACACTTGTCTTAGGAATGGAATGGAGGTTAGAAGGGTCAGAAGGAATTCTACAGAATAAAATAGAAATGACAAATTATATGACAGATTTGACCATGTGAAACTTATATAAAAAGCCATTTTTAAAGCTTTTCAAATGGATAAGAATTATGATATGTCAAAAAAAAGTGAATCAAGTGAAAATAACCAGCTTTAACATCCAAAACCAAAAGGTCTACAAAAGAAAGAAAATGTAGCCACACTGTAGTACTGAGGTCGGTATTGAACAATACCCACATAGTAATGACAATGGAAATAAGGAACAGGTATTAACTAAAAATTGAAATATAATTATGGGGTCAGCAAGATGGTTCAACAGGTAAAGGAAGAAATAATAAGCTGTTATGTGCAGCTCTGGCCCTGTCAGCCTCTGCTTCCCCAGCACAGCATCTACCCACCTAACATTCTGAGCATTCCCAGGGTCTCTCTGGAATGTGCCCAGGAACAATGCTATCGGACATAAAGGGAGATACTATTTTTGCTGGGTATCACTCCCCTTTGGGCCCCTCCCAGACCCCAGCCGAAGCCTTATAGGAATGAGGATGTGGGCTCTGGAGCTGTCTATTCTTCAAACCTCTTTGCTTTTACCCCAGTTCCAAGCTACATTAGGGTTAGAGGCTATGGAAGCGATTCTGCCATGGTCCTCGAGTCTTAGTGATAGGAGGTAAAAGAGAATTCTCTCAGGTCTCTACTGAAATTCTCTCTCATCCTCCCTCCTGCAGGAAACTGGGCCAACAGAAAACATACCATATAACAGCTGTTTGCCTTGACTCTCTTATTCCATGGAGTGTCAAGGTTGAGCCAGACTTGTCTGCCAGCCTGACTCCCTCAGGTTTAGTTCCAGGTCCTTCCTTGGGGACTCCATGGTGTATCAGTAAAGAATTTGGCTGACTCCTCGCAGACCCGTGGAAATGCAGTCAGGTCTAAATTCCAGAAAGAGAACACAGAATGGTGATGTTTACCTGCATCTTATTTATGACTCTGTGGTACTGAGAAGTTGAATAAATTGCTCAAAGTTCCCCATCTAGTCTAGGGGTGGTCTGGCTCACCTAAGCCTTGGTTAAGTTTTCAGTTCTCCATGGAAGTATCCACCTCTCCATTCAGGTGTCACCTTGGCAACGAAAACTTTTAACAAGCTGCCATTTCTGCTCTTTCCTATTCCCAACAGCACTTTAGAGAATGATGCCCAGTCTGCTTCTCCTATGGTGGGTGAGGAATTTCAGCTTCTCCCTGTAAACACAAGACCTCACTTAATGAGTGTTTGCTACAGAGTTCTGGGATCACCATGCACTGGAGAAGGCTTCAGCATGTGTCCATAGTGGGAGGCACTGGCATACTAGGGGTTTGCTGGGCATGCATCTACGCTGATGGATGGTGAACTAGGGAACAGGGCCCATGGGAAAGCTCTCCACTGAAGGCCCTGGAGTATGAACTGTTAAGCTAAACCCTGTAAAATGGGAGAATTTACTAAGACAAATGATTCACACAGACAGCTTCACCTATGTCTTTCAACATATAAAATCAACCTAAGTAGAACAGCCAATAAACCTCGGTGAAGCATTCCCTTGAAGATTTTGTAACCTCCTTCGTTAGATACTTTTTGTAATGGTCCTATAGCTGTTCAATGTGGATGACTAACACTCTGATGTCCCAAGGCCCAGACAACAGAGATAAAATCTGATTCCAATAACTTTCTTCCACCCAGCATCCCTCTGGCCAACTGTTAAACAGCCACCAGGAAAGCAAAGCTTTGACTCAGTTAATTATCTCTCAATTCTGGCAAAGAGCAGGCTTAGAAAGACTCTGGAGCCTAAACAAAGACTTTTATGCACCCCTTGCATTCTCTCTTCTGTTCCTGGGTGTCCTTTGGTAGGTTACACATTAATGTTTTGGGGTACCATACTCACCTTTGGAAGAAATATCCACATGAAGGTTAGTCCAATGATGCAAATGCTCTTAAAGCAGCAGCTTTCTCTTTTCCAGCCAGAGCCTCTGGAATTGAATGTGGCAGAGGTAGTCGACAGTGTAATCTGTGCACACTTTATCTGGAAACAGCATCATTTCTCCAGCTCTCTGGAGACTTAAACTAGAAAAAGGCCCAAGATGCCTGTCAGAGCCAACAATGCCTGTCATATTTCATACATGGGATGAAATATAAGACTTTAGTCTCCATTAGCAGCAGGTTTCATTTTCACCCCAGGAAGGAGACTCAACATAACCACATCTTACTTGTTCTTTCTTACGTTTTTAATATAAATGGCCTTAAAATTCCCACTTCCATCCCTCACCACTGCCCCCAGGCACCTGGAAGCTATATGATCAGATTTTACAGTCAGATAATGTGGTATTCTGAGGCTACCTAAATATATGGTGTAAGGGTTTTTTTTTTTTAAAAAATAGTAATAGTAAAGCTACAGCCTGATAAAAAGAAGAAGTTTGCTCTCTAGTGGCTGACTTATAAAAGGCTCTGAAACCCACACAATGAGCTATGTTAGAAATAAGAAGAAATTTAACAGTTTTATCTAGGTTATAAGGTTTGAGTAATTCTTTTGATTTTAGTGACTTTTACTTTTTTTTCCCTACACTGAAACACTATATTACACAAAATGTTTTGTGCGTGTTTTTCCTCATTAAAATATTTCTTATCATTAAGTTATTTCAATTCTAAAATCTAAGAGTAGCAATTAGGTTTCTGCTGTTTTATTAACGTGTTGTACATTTCAAAAGCTCTATGGACTGGTTTAATACCATATAATTAATGTTTATTATAGACACATTGCCCAGTAATATAACATCATTAGCTCTTTCTAAACCATTTTTAGATCTTTTTCAGAAAGAGTATTTAGCATAATTAATATGAAGCTAATTAATATCATTTCATTACTCCTCTTTCTCTAACAGCTCAGTTTATGATATTTTACAATAATATGAATTACAAGATAAGGAAGTTTGTGCCTCACTGTGAAACCACCCACCTCCCTTTGTGTTTTGCTCTCCTATTTATTCTCCCACGGTTTTGCCTTTTTCTCTCCAAGAAAAAGCTCTCTTCAGTAGTGTCTGTTAGACCATGGGCAACTGAATGCCATCCCTAAGTTCTAATCTTTGAGACATTAAAAGTGAGGAGGTTCACAGGAAGCTCTCACCTATACCTAATAAATAGCTTGAAGAATTTTCAGATCCATAATTAACTATTGGTTTTGTTTTGGTTTTTGAGACAGGGTCTCTCTATATAGCCCTGGCTGTCCTGGAATTCACGATATAGACCAGGCTGGCCTCGCGCTTACAGAGATCCATCTGCCTCTGCTTCCCAAGTTCTGAGATTAAATGTGTGTGTTGCCACACTTGGCTTAATTGTTTGTTCTTATGTTACCTATGAGAGAGAAACCAGCAAGCATAGAAAGGTCTAAGCTTTCAAGAGGTCCAACCACATAGGAAGCAAAATACAGAGAATACCAAGATTGGGGTAAGGGCATTCGAAGAGGTTGTTAGCAAAGGGAATGACGTGCGCTTATAAAAATTATCCTAGTTACTGTGTGTAGAGAAAGCGCCCCTACAAGGACAAGTGTACTGACAGAACACAACCTCTGGAAACAACTGGAGACCTGCAGCCTGGGGAAGTCGGGGTATAGACAAGAGCAAGGCAGCTGAGTTGCAAACAGTAGCTAGACTTCTACCTAATTTCCAAGGTAGAGCTAATGGTGCTGGAACCAAGCTGGGAGTAGGCTGTAGTTGAGCATCGGGTAGATGGCCAGTGATAACCACTTAGAATTAGATGCTGGGAGAAAAGCCTGTGGGGACGATGAGTGGCAATGGAAATAGAGTTCTGTTCCAATTGGTTGTGGTTCAACTTGTGAGTCCATTACAAATGAAATGTCAGATAATCTCTGTCAAGTGGAGATTTCTGTACGACTAGGCCTCTTGTATGATTTCTGTCAGAAATCTGGAGCATAGAGGCAAGTCCAGATGTGTCATTTATATTTAGAAGGGCTCAGGGTACAAATGTTCATCCAGGGAGAGAATTTGCATGGATAAATGAATAGGCCAGGAGCTGACATTGGGCACCCAAGCATGTTAAATGAAGAAAGTATTGGTACCAGCTGAGGTGATTGAGCGGAAGTGGCCAGCATCCAAAAGAAAGACTGAAGGCCAACAAAGCAACACCCAAGAAGATCAAGTGAGAGTTAGATGCAATGGTGGCCATCGAATCTGACACAATCAAGGTTACAAGTGATTTTGGCTACAGGTGAAGGTTACAGGTGACCTTGAAGAGTCGTTTTAGTGCAGGGACAGGGACAGAAGCCCCCTTCTTCTTGTAAAAATCCACAACAAGCCTAAAAAATTCCTTCTCAGAGCAAAGATGAAGGACAGAAAAGAAAAAGTAATTCAGACATGGGGCTTTGTTGTTTTTGCTGATAGTTTTAAGAGCCTTGACTTTTGATTTGGAATCTTCTCTTAACCTCTTTGTAGCTGAAATGTCCAGCAAAAGGGATTCTTGCATGTAATAAACCGAGTTATTAGTTCACAAACAAACCATCTCGTTGTCACCAGAGATTAGATGATGAAATAAAGGAAAACTGAGATAGAAGAGAAAAAAAAACAAGAAAGGGATAAAGTTGAGTGAGAGAACTTGAGAAGACACAGGAAAAGAATAAGGGAATCAGGAGGAGAATGTCTGGAAGAAGGAGGAAGGTTTCTTAAAAATCAGAAAGGAAAAGATGAAAAATAAGAAAAGAAAATATTTAAAACTAGGAAAGGGAAGCATTAAAAAATAAGAAAAAGCATTAAAAATAAGTAAAGAAGGTATTAAGGATGTTTTTCTCCCTAGGTGTAGCTCAAAATAAAATTTAAAATATGTGCCAATCTCAGAAAAACAGACATTGACAGAATATGTGTGGAGCATGTCCTACTTCAGATTATTTATCTAGGATTAAGGAAAGGAGGTAATACATTGTGCAGTCAAAAGGAATCTTGCCATGAGCTGGATTGTGGAAGCCACTTATTTTCTGAAACTGTAAAAACATCACATAGCTATTTAAAAAAATTTATGCCCATTCCTATACTGATTAGTTTCAGGATAATCAGATTATTTTTATATTATAATTTTAACATTTCTCCCTTTCCTTTGCCCCCCAAAACCTCCCAAATACCCCTCTCCACTCTCCTTCAAATACATGGCTCCTTTTTCCAATTGTTATTACATGTGCATATGTATATTTGTATGTATATGTTTACACATATGTATACACATATATGTTCCTAAATAAAACCTGCTCCATCCATGCAAAATTACTTGTTTGTATGTTTTCAAGGCTGACCATTTAGCACTGGACAACCAATAGGTGTAATCTTCTTTGGAGAATACTACCTCTCCTGCTCTTACACTCTTTCTCTTCCACAACATTCCCTGAACCTTAGGTGTGGGAGTGTTTTGTAGATTATGTCCATTGAGACTGGGTGCAACAGCTCTACATTTTGATTGGTTGTGGTTTTCTATAGTGGTCTCCATCTGTTGGAAAGAGAATTTCCTTGATGATGGATGCAGACTATGCTTATCTATGGTTATAAGGACAAATGTTTATAGATTGTAGTTAGGTTGTAGATTCTCTCCCAATAACATTGACTTCACTAGCGCTGAGTAATTAGCTAGATTTCCAGTGCCAGGAATGTTTTCCCTCTTGTTGAGAAGGTCTTAAATCAAATTAGGGAGTTGTTGGTTACCACCAGGTATTCATGCCACTACTGCACCCATATGGTGATCACGCCAAGCTGGTCATGGATGTGGTTAATGAGCAACCTAGCTGGATAGGATTGTTGGTTGCCTCCCTTCTTTGGAAACCTACAAGGTGCCTTCTGGTACATGAAAGCTAGTACTTAGGAAGGTGGCATTCAGGTCAGTTCCAGCTCATGGGTCTCTGGGCCCTGTGTCTGAAGTGCATGATGTCTTCAGTAATAGTGACTTACCTTCCACCACCAGGGGGCAACAAACGACAACAGCAATAGGCTGTATGTTTTAGGAATCTCTTGGACAGCCCTAGCCAACAAGTCAGAAGAGTTTCTCACATTTAGTACTGGGGGTTTTGTTAGGTACTCTTTGACTCTTGGCAGGAGAATTTGCCACCCAGTTGAGAAAAGCTCATTAAAACTATATATGTGTATTTATAAATGGAATTAAACAGTGCTTTTAGGTAAATATTTAATAGTTATGGTAATATTTCATTTGTACTGAAATGTGATTTTATTTGTATGTTAATAAATAAAGTTGCCTGGGGGTCAAAGCTAATAGCAAGCCATAGCAGAAGCCAGGAGGTGGTGGCACACACCTTTAATCCCGATCACATGACAGGCTGATCTCTGTGTGTTCAAGGACACAGCCAGCATAGAAACACATGCCTTTAATCTCAATACCAACCATAGAGAACTAGAGGTCTGTATAGACAGGCAGTGACGAGGAGGTCATGTGGTTGGGTTTATAACCAATAAGAAGGCAGAACAGAAAGTCAATAAAAAGACAGACACACAGGAAGTAGGCCTCTTTCTGAGGGGAAGGACAGCAACAGCAGGAAGGGTCAGAAGGCGGTTTTAAGTCTCAGCTCTTAGCTACTGCTCTGACCTCTTGAGCTTTTAAATCTGCATTTGGCTCTGTGTTTCTTATTTAATAAGACTGTTACATCTACATTTGGCGCCCAATGTGGCAAGAATTCATTAAAAACTGGTCAGCTGGGCTTGGCTCAGTGGCCTAGCCTAGCTCCCCACCTCAACAGGCCCAGCTCCCTGCCTGGGCCTAGCTCGGCCTAGGCCCCAAGCCTGACCAACCATAGCTGCAAGCAGTTACCCGCAGCTGGTGCTACGAACAACTCAGGCCTGCCGTAGCTACCGGTCAGCTGCACTCGACTGTAATTGCAACAGCTACAAGCAATTGCAGATAGAGCTGCTTTTGGCCGAAAAGCCAACGCATGCCCAGGCTCGACTCAGCTCAAGTGGGAACACGTGGCTGGATTTAAACTTTTAGCCAGAACTCGTGGCTATGCTTTCTCTCCCTCTCTCTCCCTCCCTCTCTCTCCCTCCCTCTCTCTCCCTCCCTCTCTCTCTCTCTCTCTGGATTCCCACCTCGGATGCTAGGTAGCTGTTTTGAAATTCCCTCGGATTTCTACTGTTATACACAGACTTGGTAAGTCAATTAAGATATCAGATATTTTAAAGGAAAAAACTATTTAAAAGAGAAAAAATTTTTCCACATTAAAAAAAATGGGTATTATGTGTACATTGGAAGAATATTGGGCTTTGTTTGATAAAATTTTAGGCAGTCTGAAAATGGAACAATTATATGAGAAGATTAATGTTGATGGGATTATGCACATTATTACTTTCCTTATCCTTATTTTACTATTTAAAAAGATAGTCAATTTAAGTGCCAGGATAAAAGCTTTAGAAAAACCTGTTAAACCTGTTAAAATGAATTATAGAGAAATTCAGATTCAGACAGAAGAAATTAACAGTGAAATTGTTTCAGGATTGGATTATAAGGTTACAGAAAGAAAGCCTGTTTTCACACAATCACCCTTAATTTATCTGGTAACCATACAGCAGCTACCTGGTCAAGTGAATGCACAAAATATTTGGACTCCAATTGAAATGTTAGATTTATGAAGGTTTAAGGGGGCAATAGAATCTTACGGCATGCATTCCCCATTTGTAAAGCAAATGTTAAACTCCTGGTCAACTTATAATAAGATTATACCACAGGACTGGTGAGAGCTGGTAAATGCTGTTCTGGAGCCTGGACAACAGCTCCAGTGGCAAATGTGGTTCAAAGAGGAAGCTAAAAACATAGAAAAACAATGGAGGGATAAAGGTATACAAATCTCCCAGGATCAGCTTGTTGAAGAAGGCCAATATGCTGCAATACAAACACAAAGTTTATATGATATCCAAACCCTAATTCTATGTCGAATGGCAACCTTGAATGCACGGGACAGAGTTGAGGAACCAGGAAAGAAAACTGAGTCATTTACAAAGGTTATACAGGGCCTATATGAATCCTTCACAGATTTCTTACAAAGACTGACTTCAGCAGTAAAGAGAATGGTCCCGAATTCAGAAGCTAGCAAGATAATAATCGAATCATCGGCTTTTGAGAACATGAATGCAACATGCAAGAGAATAATCAGGCCATTAAAGGCAAGATCTGCACCCTTGGAAGACTGGATTAGAGACACGGTTAATGTTGAGGCTCATGACCATGATAATATCTGGATAGGAGATGCAATTTCAAGAGGTTTGAGGAATGTCAGATGTTTTGGATGTGGAAAGCAAGGACATTTGAAAAAGGACTGTAAACAGGACATTCCTAGAAACAATGTTTCTTCAAGGAACAATGGCAACAGAATGCCCCTTCCTTCTGGAGTATGCAGAAGATGTGGAAAGGGAAAACACTGGACCAACAAATGTAGATCAACAAGGGACAGACAAGGTAATACTTTGCTTCAGTCTTTGGGAAACTCCCAGAGGGGCCTCAGGCAGGCCCCCAGAGTGAATTCAGTTCAGACCTTTCCTGCAGTCATAGAGGAAACCCCTACTCAGAGCAATTAAATAACCAAATGCCTATTGGAATAAACCAGGCTGCTCGGGATGATGAAACACAGAGAACAGAAAATTCAGGAGAAACTATAAAGAAAATTTTTTGGCAAACTTCTATAAATGAACAAAGACCAAAATTAACAATAAGAATAAATGGTGTTTTGTTGTGTGGTCTGGTAGATACAGGTGCTGACGTTACCATAATTGCACCAGAATTTTGGCATCCAACTTGGCCTCTTCAGGAGGTAAACGTTCAACTGTTAGGAATTGGAACATTATCTCAAGTGAAACAGAGTGCAAGATGGCTCGAATGTATTGGTCCAGAAGGACAGAGAGGAAAATTAAAACCATATGTGGCTAACATAGCTATGAACCTGTGGGGTCAAGACCTGTTGCAACAATGGAATACTCAGATTAACATCCCTCTAACCTCAGAAACAAATCATAAACTAGCACATGTTTCTGAGAGAAATATTAGAAGGTATTATTCTAATGACTGGTCACCAGCCATCCATATTATACAAGAATGGGGCACAACAACTGATGATCTTCCAAAGACACCAACAGCTCTACCTTTAAAATGGTTAACAGACAAGCCTGTATGGGTTCAGCAATGGCCTTTAACAACAGGGAAACTCCAGGCTTTAGAAGAGCTGGTAGAAGAACAGTTAAATGCTCAGCATATTGAAGACTCAACCAGCCCTTGGAATTCTCCTGTATTTGTTATTAAAAAGAAATCTGGTAAATGGGGAATGGTAACAGACCTTAGAGCAATTAACAAAGTAATTCAGCCAATGGGCTCTCTACAACCTAGAATTCCTTTGCCTACTCTGTTACCTAAAGGATGGCCTCTCATAGTCATTGATTTAAAAGACTATTTCTTTTCCATACCCTTACAAGAAAAAGACGGAGAAAGATTTGCCTTTACAGTGCCTACTTATAATAATTCTCAATCAGTTAAGAGATATCAATGGAGGGTCCTCCCACAAGGAATGTTGATGGCAACCCTGTGCCAATATTTTGTACAACAGCCATTGGAAGCGATATGTAAAAAAATTCCTAAATCTATAATTTATCATTATATGGATGATATTTTACTAGCTGACTCAAATGCAGGTACATTAGAAAAAATGTTTAAAGAAGTAAAGAAAATATTGCCTTGCTGGGGATTACAAATTGCTCCTGAAAAGATACAAAGAGGAGATTCTATTAATTATTTAGGATATAAAATAGAGCTACAAAAAATTAGACCCCAAAAGGT